>JASVEL010004252.1:0-290760 GCA_032618575.1 Nicotiana noctiflora | reverse complement strand
GACTCATATGCATGTTGTTGACTGAGGATGGATCGGGCTGCATGCCGTAGCGGATGATATGAATATTGCGCTTGGGATGAAGGAGCCCCTCCGGAGTCTGTACACACCCCCAGTGAGCGTCGTCGACGTTTAATGGATTGGGCTATGCGCTGTAGCGGTCATGTGCATTGCATTGCATTATTGTTTGTAAATTACCTATGCTATTTGTGATTTGCTGTTGTTGGTAGTTCGTGGTAGGTATCGGACTGTAGTTTTAGATTTTCTCTGTGGTATTGTGTGGACTGCTTTAAGTTATTTTATATACTTTTTACTCACTGACTACTTAGTACTCACCCATACTCCCTGCACCTTTGTGTGCAGAACCAGGTACACATGAGGGTTAGACGAGCATTCCAGCTTACTTTAGAGCATATTCGAGTTGCTGAGGTAGCTGTTGGCGTTCGCAGGACCTAGCTTCTCTCTTTATTTCAGTAATTTCTATATATATTCCCCGACATGAGTATTTTGATCAGTATTCATATTACTATTCAGGTTTTGCTTAGAGGCTCTAGACTCGTGACCCCAGATCTTTTGGGAGTGTTATTTCGATGTTCGCACTTCTCAGTATTTAATTATACTATTATTATTGGAGTATTATTATTGACTCTTATATCCTTCTTGAAATTTGTCCTTTTGGGACTTGTCTTTAACTGTGGAAATAGATGTTGGTCTGGCTTGCCTAGTTTTAGGGTTGGGCGCCATCACGACTGGGTTTGGGTTGTGATAAGTTGGAATCAAAGCCTAGGTTACTAGGCCTCGCGACTCCTGAGCCGGTTTGGTAGGCTTTCACGGATCGGTACGTAGACATCTGTATCTATCCTCGGGAGGCTACAGAACTTTAGGAAACACTTCACCTTCTTTGATTCATATCGTGCGGTTTGTGTTATCGTGAAACTAAAATTTTCCGTATTCTATTCTCCCGCAGATGGCGAGAACCTGACTAACAGACGTAGTGGACGACCACCTGTGGCACCCAGGGCCGTGGTCGTGGCAGAGGCAGGGTAGCAGCAATAGCACCTGCTGACCCACCAGCTAACCAGACTTAAGTTTAGATCCCAGCGCCAGTGGATTAGGTTCAGGATCAGACTCCAGCTGCAGGCATTCCAGCAGCTCAGGTTCAGGCACCAGCAGTATCTATTGAGATACCGGGTCTTCAGGAGACCTTAGCACATATTCTATCGATGTGTCCTGGCTTAACCCAGGTGGTTGCGACCTCTACTGCAACAGCTTCTTCATAGGCAGGGTGAGGTAATTAGACCCCCGTTGCTCGCACACCCAAGTTGGTAGTTCAGAGTTTACAGGCACCCAAGGAAGCTCCAGCTCAGCCATTTCAGCCGGCTGCACCAGTCGCACCAGCCCCAGCTCATGTGGTCCCAGCTATGCCTGATGACGAGCAACGTCGGTTGGAGAGGTCGGGGAGACTACAGCCCCCGATGTTCAGCAGTGTTGAGGGTGAGGATGCACAGGGTTTTCTGGAAAATTACCAGCGTATGCTTTGTACTACGGGTATTCTGGAGTCTAGCGGTGTTGCTTTCACTACCTTCCAGTTCACGGGACCAGCATTTCAGTGGTAGGAGGATTTCGAGAGGGGTAGGCCTATTAGGGCAGCGCCCCTCACATGGCAGCAGTTCTCCATGGTGTTTCTTGAGAAGTATGTGCCCCAGTCTCAGAGGGAGGAGCTGCATCAGCAGTTTGAGTGGTTGAAGCAGGGAGATATGACAGTGACTCAGTACGAGTTGAGGTTTACACAGCTAGCTCGGCATGCCATATGGATGATTCCGATAGATCGCCATAGGATCAGGAGATTTGTGGATTGTCTCAACTATCCTATTCGCATATTGATGACTAGAGAGAAGGCTACAGCAGTTGCTTTTGAGGAGGTGGTTAATGCAGCTCGTCAGATTGAGACAGACCTCGGTCGAGAGCGTGAGGAGATGGAGGCTAAGAGGCCTCGTGGTGTAGGTAGTTACAGTGGTGCTACGTCTAGGGGTCAGTCTCAACACAGCAGGGGTCGTTCCTTCAGATCTCCTCAGTCAGGCCGTACAGAGTCTAGTGGAGCTTCGTGAGACCGTGGTCATTAGAGTCATCAGGGTTATCAGGGTAATCATGGTCAGCAGGGTCGTCTGCACAACCCGCACTGAGTGCCCTTCCAGCTCAAAGCTCTACTCATGCTCCTTCGGCTCGGGGTTCATTTGCAGTGAGAGGTTCTCAGCAGTCCCTTTCTCCAGCTTCAGGTCGTTGCTTTGAGTGTGGTGAGTTGGGCCATATCAGGAGGGAGTGTCCCCAAGTTGCTTCGTAAGCGGTCTCAGTAGAGGGATCAGCCTTCGTCTTCTACTCATGTTTCTTTAGCACCAGCTCAATCAGCTAGGAATGGTGTTCAGGTTGCCAGAGGTCACCCTAAGGGTGAGGATCGTACTGGCAGATGTTAGGCTCGCTTTTATGCTCTTCTAAATAGGAGGGACGCTAGTGCATCTGATGCAGTCATCACATGTATTATCTCAGTCTGGCACAGGGATGCTTCTGTCTTATTTAATCTCGGATCTACCTATTCCTATGTATCTTTATAGTTTGCACATCATCTGGGTATGACCTGTGGTATTCTGTCCTTGCCCGTGCATGTGTCTACCCCGGTGGGTGATACAGTTATTGTGGATCTTGTATACCGATCATGTCTTGTTAATATTGGGGGTCTGAAACCCGAGTTAACTTATTATTATTAGGCATGGTGGATTTCGACATGATTCTAGACATGGATTGGTTATCTCCTTACCATGCGATTCTAGACTGTCATGCCAAGACAGTCACATTAGCTATTCCATGTAATCCGAGGATCGAGTGGCGAGGCATGACTGATTATGTATCCGACAGAGTAATTTCCTTCCTAAAAGCCAAACGAATGATTAGAAAGGGTTGTTAATCTTATCTGGCTTTCATTATAGATGTTGAGGTTGAGACACCCAGTCTTGACTCAGTCCCCTTTGTGAGGGATTTCCCGGATGTATTTCCACCAGACCTGCTGGGCATGCCGCCGGACAGTGACATCGATTTTGGTATTGACTTGGTGCCGGGAACTCAGCCTATTTCTATTCCTCCCTACCGCATGGCACCAACTGAGTTAAAAGAGTTGAAAGAATAGCTTCAGGAACTCTTAAATAAGGGGTTCATTCGCCCGAGTGTGTCACCTTGGGGTGCACTGGTATTATTCGTAAAGAAGAAAGATGGCACAATGAGGATGTGCATTGATTACAAGCAATTGAACAAGGTGACAGTAAAGAATAAGTACCCCTACCTCGTATTGAGGACTTGTTTGATTAGCTTCATGGAGCAAGTGTATTCTCTAAGATTGACCTTCGATCGGGTTATCACCAGTTGAAGATTAGGGATTCGGAGATTATGAAGACAGCTAAACGAGATATGGGCACTATGAATTTCTAGTGATGTCTTTTGGGCTGACTAATGCCCCAGCCGCATTCATGTGATGACCCGGTCCGTCATCATGTGAGTTATCACCCCGTTACCCCCGTTATATGCTTGTTGATGTTGTAATATGCCTGTTGGGTAATTTTGAGTCAATCCGGGTTGAGTTTGATTGAAATTGAGACACAAAGTCTCTTAGAAGAAGGAATAGTTGGGAAAAGTCAACTGGACGTTGACTTGTGAATTAGAGAGCTCGGAATCGAATTCTGATGATTCGGTCAGCTCCGGGAGGTCATTTATGAGCTAGGAAAGCAATTAGAATTGAATTTGGAGGTCCGGTGTAGAAATAGGCTCGAATTGGCTAAGGTTGAATTTTGGCGAAATCCGGACGATACGTGAGATTTTGATCCGGGAGTCGGAATGGAATTCCGACAGTTGCAGTAGCTCCGTTATGTGATTTTGGATGTGTCTGCAAAATTTCAGGTCATTCGGAGGTCGTTTGGTCGGGTTTTTGATCGAATAAGAATTTTGAAAGTTATAGTTAAACTTAAGCTTGAATTTGCTGAAAACGGACGATTTTGATGTTAACGATAGTGATTTTATGATTCAAGCAAGTTGGAATGAGGTAATAGATCATGTTTTTATATTTGGTTGAGGTCTCGAGGGTCTCAGGGTGTGTTTCGGATGTCCAACGGGTCATTTTTGGAAGATTTTTGCCGTTTTCAGCATAAATATAATGATCCAAAAGTCTATTTTTAGTTCTAGAGATCCAAATTTAACTTCGAGACTTCGAGAATTTAAATCATGAATTATAGGACTGATCTGGAAATTTTGGTTTAATTTCATCAAGTCGTGATTGGGTTTTTGACGCGATATGTGAGTTAATTGTTTAACGAGCGAAATTGGTATTGAACTAAGCAAATGAGCTCCAAATTCTGTTTTGTTTGAACTACTAGATCCGTATCAAAATTACGGAGCCATAGGAAAAAGAATCGTCTAATTTCGAGTTCGTATGATCGATTTAGAGCCATTTTCGTAAACAATGACTGTGCTGCAATTTAGATAAAAAGCTGCTGCAATGAACAGTACCCGTGAACAGTACCCGTGAATAGTACCCCGTGAATAGTACCACGTGAATAGTACACTGTGAACAGTACCTTGTGAACAGTAACATGGGTGAACAGTATTTTGTTAAAAAAATCTGGACAGAAGGTTTTTAATTGGCATTTCAACCGCGACTCATTAATTGAAAACCTCCATTGTTGAGTCTTGGAGAGCAAAAGTGAAGGAAAATTGCTGGGATTTCACCGGATTATCATCGGAGGTAAGTGTTATGGTTCAAATATGTATTTTTATCTTAGAATCCTTCTCTATTTCATTGAATTGGAAGAATTAATGGGGGATTTTAGCCCTAGGCCTAAATTATGGAAAATCAATGATTTGAAACGGAGTCCGATTTTGGTAAATTTTATATGTATAGACTCGTGTTGAGACAAGGATTCCGAATATGTAACTTTTGTAATTTTTTGAGAAGCGTACCAAAAGTTGGATTTTGACAACTTTGTGGGTTTTGATGCAATTTGGATTATTTCGAATGGGTTACGTGAATTTAGCATATATTGATGTATTATCATTGATTTTTAGCAGATTTAGCAACCGAGGAGATTGATTTGCGAGGCAAGCACAAGGCAGACCGAGTCTTCTACCGGTTCGAGGTGAGTGATAGTAGTAAATAATGTACTGAGGGTTTGAAACCCCGTACTAGCACTTCACAGTGCTATATTGAGATGAGACACGCGTTCTCTGACGGGCGTAGTGACATTATGATTAAGGGTTCGGACTTGGTCCTTCCCGGCTAATAGAATACTGTGTTGTATGACTGTTACTGAGATTATAACTGTACAATAGGGCTAAAAGCCATGTTTGGGGCCTTGTGCCGATCTGTAGAGCATTAGGGAACCTATAGAGCTAGGTGACCCTTATATTGTGTTGGAAACATACACTCAGCCGTAGCTCTAGCTGTATAGCATAATATGAGCCCGTACTAGATGTGTACATTGAGAGAGATTATCTAAGGTGGAATTCCCTGTTCTAGCTGAGTGGGCCCGAAAGGCCAAGTCTATACCGATTGAGATGAGATAGGGTCAAGGACCCACTATGAGATGTTATATTGGGCCTGAAAGGCCAAGTCTATATTAACTGAGACAGGGTCAAGGACCCATTGTGATATATTATATTGGGCCTGAGAGGCCAAGTACATACTGACTGGGATAGGGTCAAGGACCCATTATGAGGTATTATATATATATACCTATATTGGATCGGGCTGCACGCCGCAGCAGTATATATATTGGATCGGACTGCACGCCGCAGTAATATACATGTAATATACATGTAACATACATGTGGGACGGACTGCACGCCGCAGTATTATTGCGCTTGGGCTGTAGGAGCCCCTTCGGAGTCTGAGTCTGCACACATTCTCAGTGAGCACCGGTGTATATTATGGGATCGGGCTGCACGCCGCAGCAGTATAGAGATATATACATATATATATTGGATCGAACTGCACGCCGCGATAATATTTGTGTGGATCGTGCTGCACGCCGCAGTATTATAGTGCTTGGGCCTAAGGAGCCCCTCCGAAGTCTGTATACACCCCCAGTGAGCACCGTCGACGTTAAATGGAGCGGGTTGCACGCCGCAGCGGTATATGTATTGGAGCGGGCTGCGCGCCGCAGCATTATACTTATTCATATTCATATATATACTGAAATATGTTATAGACCGATGTATATGTCTCCATATATAGAGATGGATGTATACCATAGTGGTACGAGCGAGGATGTGGTCAGTGTGGGACCTAGATGAGATAGATGTGGACTGGAGATCAGAGTACTCATTATAGTGATGACTAACCTGTGGGGGTCGCCTTAGAACTGTTTAGTGATAGTACAGGAGTTCTTATTTTCAGTTATTGTTTAATATTGTTACTCACTGAGTTGAAATATACTCACCCCACTCCCCTGCACTTTTTGTACAGATATGCAGTTTCAGGAGGGCGGTTGAGCTATCACAATTGCTTTATTATCCCCATTTCGTGGAGACTTCGAGGTAGCTGTCGACGTCCGCAGTACCTAACATCTTCCTCTTTATCATTTTGTTGTCTCCATTCTGCTTAGACTTGATTGTGTAGTAGATCTCATTCGTAGAGGCTCAGACTTGTGACACCACGATTTGGTTGGGACTGTATTCTTGTATTTCATTTCTACACTTCTTGATTTGTTATGAAAACAGGCTAATCACGCCGATTAATCAGTATTAATTATACTTGGCTAGTAATTGGATAAGATGGTCGGGCTTGCCTAGCAATGTGTTAGGCGCCATCACGACCGGGGTTTGGGGTCGTGACAATTCATGCACTTGATGAACAGTGTATTTCGGCCGTACTATGATTCCTTTGTGATCGCATTTATTGATGATATTCTGGTGTACTTGCGCAGCCAGGAGGAGCATGCACAACACTTGAGGGTGGTATTGCAGAGATTGAGAGAGGAAAAACTGTATGCAAAATTTTCTAAGTGTTACTTCTGGCTTGACACTGTGACTTTTCTAGGACATGTAGTGTCCACTGATGGTATTTGGGTTGACCAACAGAAATTTGAGGCAGTGCAGAATTGGCCCAGACCATCCTCAACTACGGGGATCCGCAGTTTCCTCGGTTTGGCAAGCTATTACCGCGGGTTTGTGCAGGGTTTTTCGTCTATTGGTTCACCTTTGACGAAGTTGACACAGAAGAATGCTCCATTTGTGTGGTCTGATGAATGTGAGGAGAGCTTCCAGAAGCTCAAGTCGGCCTTGACCATAGCTCCGGTACATGTGTTACCATCAACTTTAGGGTCTTATACAGTGCATTGCGATGCTTCAAGAGTTGGGATCGGGTGTGTATCGACGTAGGAGGGTAGAGTTATTGCATATGCTTCTTGTCAGTTAAAGCCCCATGAGAAGAACTACCATGTTCATGACTTAGAGTTAGCTGCTATTGTTCATGCCTTGAAGATTTGGAGGCATTACTTGTATGGTGTATCTTTTGATATATATACAGACCATCGCAGCCTTCAGCACCTGTTTAAGCAGAAAGATCTAAATTTGAGGCAGCGGAGATGGCTTGAATTACTCAAGGACTATGATATTACCATCTTGTAAAGGCCAATGTAGTGGACGATGCTTTAAGCCGGAAGCTATTAGTATGGTCAGCTTGGCGTACATTCCAGGTAGGGAGAGGCCCCCTGTAGTTAATGTTCAGGCTTTAGCTAATCAGATGGTGAGGCTAGATATTTCTGAGCCCAGTCGGGTGATGGCTTGCATGGTATCTCGGTCTTCCTTATATGACCATATTCGAGAGCACCAGTATGATGATCCACACTTGGTTGTCCTCAAAGATAGAGTTTAGTATGATGATGCCAGAGATGTTACTATTGATAGTGATGGTGTGTTGCGGATGTAGGGCCGGATATGTGTGCCCAATGTTGATGGCCTTCGTGACTTGATATTGTAGGAGGCCTACAGCTCGTGGTATTCTATTCACCCAGGAGCCGCAAAGATGTATCAGGATTTGAAGTAGCACTATTGGTGGAGAAAGATGTAGAAGGATATTGTGAATCATGTAGCATGGTGCCTCAACTGTCAGCAGGTCAAGTATGAGCATCAGAGACCCGGTGGCGTGTTCCAGCATATTGATATTCCCGAGTGGAAGTGGGAAAGGATCAGTATGGACTTTGTTAGTGGACTCCCTCGGACAGCGAGGAAGTTTGATTCAGTTTGGACGATTGTGGATAGGCTGACCAAGTCAGCTCATTTCATTCCCGTGTGTACTACATACTCCTCGGAGCGGTTAGCAGAGATATTCATCCGTGAGATTGTGATATTGCATGGAGTTTCAGTTTCTATCATATCAGATAGAGGTACTTAATTCACTTCTCCATTCTGGAGGACACTTCAGCGAGAATTGGGTTCACGGGTAGAGTTGAGCACAACATCTCACTCATAGATGGATGGGCAGTCCGAGCATACAATTCAGATATTGGAGGACATGTTGCATGCTTGCATCATTGATTTTGGAGGTTCTTGGACTGATTACTTTCCTCTTGCTGAGTTTGCTTATAACAATAGCTATCAGTCCAGTATTCAGATGGCACCGTATGAAGCCTTATATGGGAGGCGGTGTAGGTCTCCAGTCGGTTGGTTTGAGCCCGGCAAGGCTAGATTATTGGGGACAGAGTTAGTTCATGATGCCTTATACAAGGTGAAGGGAATTCAGGAGAGACTTCGCACAGCTCAATCGCGTCAGAAGAGTTATGTGGACCGGAAGGTCCGAGATGTGTCTTATTCAGTGGGGGAGAAGGTGTTGCTAAAGGTTTCTCCTATGAACGGCGTTATGAGGTTTGGAAAGAAAGAAAAGTTGAGCCCAAGGTTCATTTGACCTTTTGAGATGCTTAGGAAAGTTGGGGAGGTGGCCTATATGCTTGCTTTGCCACCCATCTTGTCGGGAGTTCACCCGGTGTTCCATGTATCTATGCTCTGGAAGTACGTTGAAGATCCATCACATGTATTAGACTTCAGCACGATATAGCTGGATGAGAACTTGACCTATGATGTGGAGCCGGTAGCCATTTTGGGTCGACAGGTTCGTAAGTTGAGATCCAAAGACATAGCTTCGGAGAAAGTGTAGTGGAGAGGTCATACCATGGAGGAAGCAACTTGGGAGACCGATCAGGAGATGCGGAGCAGATATCCACAGTTATTTGAGACTCTAGGTATGTTTCTTAACCCGCTCGCGGACGAACGTTTGTTTAAGTTGGGGAGAATCTAACGACCCGACCCGTTGTTAAAGGAGTTACCACCCCATTTTCTCCATTTTATACCTTAATATGTTAATTTATATGTGTTTGGAGAGTTAGAAGTAAATCGGGAAGAATCCGGTTAGAAATAAGGCAATAAACCTCTTTATGGGAAGGTTAGTTTGGAAAAGTCAATCGGATGTTGACCGATGAGTTAGAAAGCTCATAATGGATTTCTGATGATTCGACTAGTTTCGGGGGATGATTTTGACTTAGGAGAGCAATCGGAATCGAATTCAGAGGTCTGGTGTAGATTTTGGCTTGAATTGGCTAAGGTTGAATTTTGGCAAATTCCGGACAGTAGGCGTGATTTCGATCCGGGTCTCAGAATCTAATTCTGAGAGTTGCAGTAGCACCGTTAGGTGATTTTGGATATGCGTGAAAAATTTCAAATCATTCAGAGGTTTTTAGGTCGGGTTTTAGATCAAATGTTAGTTTCAGAAGTTTTAATGAAACTTAGGCTTGAATCTGTGAGAATTTGGTGATTTTGATGTTTATGATGGTGTTTTTATATTGCGAGCAAGTTTGAATGAAGTAATTTGACATATGTGTGCATTTGGGTGAGGTCCCATGGGTCTCGGGATGATTTCGAATGCCCAACGGGAGGCTTTGAACTTGGATGTTGCAACAGAAATATTGCAGGCAAATATTGCTCTATACGTTCGCATAGAGCCATTGCGATCGCATAGAAGACCTGGGGGGCGGTAGACTTTTACTCTATGTGATCGCATAGAGTCAAGTACGATCGCATAGGTTGAGGAAGTTACACAGTGTGATCGCATGAGGGTCATCGCGATCGCATAGAAGGAATTTGGAGCCCAGGAAGATTGCTCTAAGCGATCGCATAGAGGTCAGTGCGATCGCATGGATTTAGGTTTCTACACAGTGCGATCGCATACTATTCATTGCAATCGCATAGAAGGAAAAATGGCCTGGAAAATTTTACTCTATGCGATCGCATAGGGGAATTGCGATCGCATAGAACAAGGCGTTAGTGACAGAACAATTTAACTTCAAATTTTAGATGCGAACCCCATTATTTTTACACCACTTTTACTTCGTCAAGGAAGGGTTTTGAGTGCTTTGAAGAGAGAAATCAACGGGTAATCGCTGGAGGTAAGTTTCTTGGCTCAAAAACATGATTTTATGCTAGAATCAACACCAAAATTTATGAAATTGGGTAGAATTTGTGGAGAACTAGGGCCTAAATAATGAAAATGAGTTTTTGGGTTTTGAAAGGCCATTCGAACTCCGATTTTGATAAATTTTATATGCACTGACTCGTGGCGAGATGAGGAATCCGTTGGTATGATTTTTGGAATTTTTCGAGAAGTGGGGTCGGGGCTCGGGTTTTACCAACTTCGTGAATTGTTGCGTTTTTCGAGTAATTTTGATTGGGTTATGTTTCTTTGACCGATATTTATATTGGTTTTGACTAGATTCAACGCACAAGGTGTAAAATTCGAAGGAAAAAGGCATCACGGACGAATCCACGGTCTGTTAGAGGTGAGTAGTTAGTGTGTATGGTAGCTTGAAGGTTTGAAACCTCGGCTTAGCACATTGTGACGCTATTAGGGTGTGACTCGCACCCCATGGCAGGTGAGGGATTGGTTAGGACTGGGATAGAGACTTGGTCCATCCTGAATATGAATAATATTATATTGGCGGTTGAAACGCCCCTCTGTCAAATATATATATGGGCTATAAGCCATGTTTGGGGCCTTGTGCCGACCTGTACTATCCCTAGGGGATAGATATCTGTGTGATAGCTTGATTTGTAAAATCATTGATCTCAGTCCTGGCTTGAAATACTATTATGAAATTCTAAGTCACCTGTTCTTGGAAAATTAAATAAAATTAAAGTATTTTTCATTGTTAATGAACCGGAACCTGGAAATAAATAAATTGAACTGTTGTGTGACTCATATGCATGTTGTGGACTGAGGATGGATCAGGCTGCAGGGCACAGTGGATGATATGAATATTGCGCTTGGAGTGAAGGAGCCCCTCCAGAATCTGTACACACCCCCAGTGAGCGATGTTGACGTTAAACGGATTGGGCTATGCGCCGTAGCGGTCATGTGCATTGCATTGTATTCTTGTTTGTAAATTACCTGTGCTATTTGTGATTTGCTGTTGTTGTTAGTTCGTGGTAGGTATCAAACTGTAGTTTTAGCTTTGCTCTGTGGTATTCTGTGAATTTCCTAGTTTCAGCTATTTTATATACTTTTTACTCACTGAGTACTTAGTACTCACCCCTACTCCCTGCACCTTTGTGTGCAGATCCAGGTACACAGGAGGGTTAGACAAGCATTCCAGCTTACTTCATAGTATATCGAGTTGCTGAGGTAGCTGCTGGCGTTCGCAGGACCTAGCTTTTCTCTTTATTTTAGTTATTTCTATATATGTTCCCAGACTTCAGTATTTTGATCAGTATTCATATTACTATTCAGGTTTTTCTTAGAGGCTCTAGACTCGTGACCCCAGATCTTTTGGGAGTGTTATTTTGATGTTCGCACTTCTCAATATTTTATTATACTGTTATTATTGGAGTATTATTATTGACTCTTATATTCTTCTTGAAATTTGTCCTTTTGGGACTGGTCTTTAACTGTGGAAATAGTTATTGGTCAGGCTTGCCTAACTTTAGGGTTGGGCGCCATCACGACCGGGTTTGGGTCGTAACAGCCTGGTGACGTAGGGGAAGAGAATCTTCTTGGGAAACTATCAACTGAAGTTTAAGATATTGAAACAGAAAGTGGTCTTGGCAACATTAATACGGAACTTAGTGGTTAAGATACCATGCTTGGTAATTGAGAAGGCGCTTCATCCCTTGGAGTTTTGGTGGTTTATTTTAGGGTCATTTCTGTTGCCCGGGTTATTTCAGGGTTGTAATCCGGACATTGTCTTGGGAGTCAAAACCCTTCTATCTTTCCACTTTGCTTTGTTTAGTAATAAATTTGTTTAGTGCCGTCTAGGTTTGTAATTCTAGTCTAGTCTATTCGTTTTGTTGTTCGTCTTGTTATTTCAACCCATCAGTTTAATGCAACTCCCCGTTTCCCGTCATTTCTAGTCATTCCGTTTCTAATCACTTTACAATTCTTCTCATACTGATTTTAGCAACATGACATGCACATAATTCTCGGCCTGATTTTAAAAGTCAATTTAGTGATGAAACAATGTTGAAGGTGTAATGATACTCGGAAGAAACAAAAACATATTGGAATATTGTGAAGCCTGAATCAAGTGAATACCGGGGAAATCAGAACGTAAAAGAAATGCCTTGGAAATGCATCATTCTTTATCGGTTTAAAGCCAAAGGCAAGAGTACCCCCAGGCTAAAGGGACCATTCATGGTATCGAGATTGTTGCCTTAAAGCACTAAGAATCGGCAAATACAGGAGGTAAATATGTGGATCAGTCGAAAGGTGTTTAACTATGTAGTTTGTACTTTGTATTTTTTTTAGGATTGGAATGACGAAGGCATTTTATTCGGCTGTCGAAACACTTTATCCATTGTTATCCCTTTGAGCCTTGTTATATTTTTCTTTCATATCCCTCTTTCGGAATCAACAACAAAAATCGAGGACCGAGCGGGGAAATCAAGCGGAGAAACAAAAGAAAGGAGAAAAGAAGAGAAAAGAAAAAAAGAAAAAGAGGAAAAGAAAATAAAAGAAAAAATAAAATAAAAGAAAAGAGAAAAGAAAGAAGATGAAAAGAAAATAAGAATAAGAAGAAAAGAAACTTCGCAACAACAAATGTAGTTATCCGAACTACGTTTTGACTTGATCCTGAAAGGGTACGTAGGCAGCCTCACTCAGGTTCAGTCATAGCAGAACGAAAAATTCAAGAATCCTTAAAGAATGAAACTGGGGCAGAAGTTATATTTATTGTGGAAGATATGATTCCGGAAGTTGTAATTTTTAAACCCACGTTGAAAATATTTTGAGCCTTTATATCCTTCTTTCCAAATCCCATCCAAAAGCCTGCATTACGGTCCAAAGAAAGACCTTCCGATCAATCTTCAAGAAATGCCGAGTAAAACAAACAAAGGTGAATCACATCAGGGGCAACACTCTAGTCCGAACAAAGGAAAATGAAGAATTCCAGAGAAGATGAGAACCACCACGGGACTCCAATATGAGAGAAATCAAAATGAGAGATTCTTATCGGTGAAAACCCTCACGGGCACTCTAAGGCGACAGTGAGTTGAGAGAAAGAAAAATCAAAAAATGAGAGAGGCTTGATGGTGAAAACCCTATGGGCACTACAAGTCGACTAAGGATTATGAATCAGATTGGGAAAATAGAGTATTGAAGACCAGTTTCACGAAAAATTATAATAAGAGTTAAGCATCAGATTTGCTATACAGGGAGGGCTAAAAGTGCATGTCAAGATCGCTAGAGTCGGTATTCACATTCGATGGGTCATTCTTCTATAGGTTTCTTATTAGGAATCGTCTTTTTCCACTTCTTTTTTCACCCTATTCTTCCCACTTTGCTTAGCTTTCCTTCTTCCTGAGTCTGTCGGGTCATAACAAATAAAGAAATGATTCAAGGTCTTCAAATAGACTTTAAGATTGGAGTTTGTGGGATCCGAGGAATTGATAAAATGTTAGTCCGTAACGGCTATGGGTTTGAACAAAGAAGAAGTGTTTTATGTAATATGGACGGTGAAATGGATAGTCGAAAGAAATCAGTTACCAGGAGAAGTGAAAGAACAATCGTCATCAAAATTCAAGGCCACAAACCAACCACCTCATTTTAAACTGACAGATTTTTCTTTGATTTGAAACAGGGGCAGAAAATTTTCTGCCATGTTAAATTTTTCTTGAAATCGGTTATGCATTTGAAGAACATGAAGGTCAATACAGTGTTTTTACAAAAAGAAAATAGAGGGAAGTAGTTCTCAGGAAGGAATCACCAGTTTTAAGGAAAATAATTTTTCGAAGGATTGAAAAACCAATTTCAGAGAAATGGTTATGAACGCAGACAATTCAAGTCGGAAGATAGATAAAACAAGTTTCGGACGAAAATAAGATAAAGGGATAGAATCTTGGTCAGTTGAATCTTTCACCTAAGATGAAAATCTTAGTCCGATGAATTTTTCACCTAAGATAAAAGGAAAGAATCTTAGTCTGGTGAAATTTTCACGTGAGATGAAATCTTAGTCTGATGAATTTTTCACCTAAGATAAAGGGATAATGTGGAAAAAGGGAAGGCACAATTCGAAAACAAAAGTAGAAATCAGAAAAAGGGAAGGCATAATTTGAAAACAAAAGTAGAAATGAGAAAAAGGAAGGCATAATTTGAAAATGAAGGTAGAAGTTGGAAAAGGAAGGGAAAGACAAAAGAAAGGAAGGCAGGTAGAAGTTGAAAAATAAAGAAAGGATTGTTGAATTTGAAAGATTAAGGAAACCTGAATCCGAAAATTGACCTAGTCTGATGAATTATCTCCTGGAGTCATAATCTCAGTCCGATGGATTTTCCTCATGAGACCACACAAAAAATAAACCTAGTTTGATGAATTATCTCCTAGAGTCAAAATCTCAGTCCGATGGATATTCCTCCTGAGACCACACAGAAAATGGACCTAGTCTAATGAATTATCTCCTAGAGTCAAAATCTCAGTCCGATGGATCTTCCTCCTGAGACTACACAGAATTGGACCTAGTCTAATGGGAGTCAAAATCTTAGTCTGTTGAAACTTTCTCCTAAGATAAAAGTCTTAGTCTGATGAATTTTTCACCTAAGATAAAGGTGAAATCTTAGTCTGTTGAAACTTTCTCCTAAGATAAAAGTCTTAGTCTGATGAATTTTTCACCTAAGATAAAGGTAAAATCTTAGTCTGTTGAATCTTTCATCTAAGATAAAAATCTTAGTCCAATGAAATTTTCACCTAAGATAAATTTAGTCATAAGGGAGCACAAAAAAAATTGGCAATCAGGCACCCACCTGAAGAATATGGGAAGTATAATCTTTAATTTTCAAATTTCACGTATGATAATATGTTACACCCAGTTATCAAACTGGGGTAGAAAATTTTCTTTGTTTTGGATGTTGTAATCAGGCGCCCACCTGGATAACAAGGGAATATTTTTTTTAGTTTTTTTTGCAATCAGGCACCCACCTGGATAACAAAGAAATATTTTATTTTTCAAGTATTTTTTGCAATCAGGCGCCCACCTGGATAACAAGAGAATTTGTTTTTTCAAGCTTTTTGCAATCAGGCGCCCACCTGGATAACAAGGGAATACTTTTTCAGATTGAAATTTTTCTTTAAATTCTGACATTTATTAGCATGATATGCCCAGTCACCATACTGGAGCAGAAAAGTTTTCTTTGGTTGTTTATTTTGTCGTAAGCAGACGCCCACCTGAATAACAAGGGAATACATTTTAAAATGAATCGTAAGCAGGAGTCCACCTGGAAAATGGACACATATTTCAAATTGAAGTAGTTGAACATCATCAACGCAACAACAAGAATGATGTTAGAAGAATACAAGATGCAAGATCAAGGCAATACAAGAACAAGTTGGAAGGCATAGATAGGATTTTTTGTAATTCATAGACTATAGCTTAGGCTAGTTTCTTTTATTTTTACTATGGTGTAATAAGGGGTCAGTCAGTAGTAACAGTAGTAACAACAACAACAGCAGTGAGATCAGAGTCCCTAGTAGCCCCAGTTACCAGACATTCCCGAACTACACTGACCTGATTCCTGTTTAGCCCAGGATATGTAGGCAACCTCCGCAGCAGGGTGCCGTCAAAACTTTAAAAAAATGCTTCATAAGGAATACTCGAACGGGTAAAAATCCCTCATTACTCCTCACTTATCTTTACTAAAGCTCTTCGTGTTCCCGAGCAAAGAGGGGCAGCTGTGAGGACGCGATTTTTACCCTATATTTGAGTTATTTCCATAAAATTCAAAATAAATAATTTTTCCTTGTTTTTACAAGTTGTGTGAATTTTGTGTTGATAATTTTCATGTTATTTGCGAATGTTAAATTAAATAAAAAATACAAAAATATGCATTTACATTTAGAAATTAATTTCATATGTAGTAGGTATTAATTCCTTTTTAACAAATCAAGGAAAAATCAAAATAGCATTTTTATGTTTTAATTGAAAATTTGCCAAAAATAAAGTTCATTAGTTTAACAATTTTAATAAAATCAAAACTAAATACAAAATAGAAAAAAATACAGAAATATAAAAGGAATTTAAAATACAACAAAAATACAAAATCACAAAAATATATATAAAAAAATACAAGGATGAAAATATATAAAAATACAAGAATAAAAAAAGGAAGATGAAAATACAAGAATTAAAATTAGACAAAGGAAAAAATAGTTTGGGCAAAATTACCCGAGGCCCTAACGATTTCTATCCGCCCAGGCCCACCCTATCTAAAACCAGACCAGCCCAAAAAAGGCCCCAAACCCGGTTCAGTCCTAGTCCCCCCCCCCCCCTTCTCAAAACGACGCCGTAAGAGCGTCCACCGAACTTGGTCTTTCGTTTTAAGTGATCCAACGGCCACAATTAACAATCAAGAATATGTGGCAAGATAATACATTAACCCTAACCAACAAAAAATAGTGTCTCCTCTCTTCTACGCTTCACACATCACCTGTAACGTCGCCGCCGAAATTCACCCCACGGCGGCAGCCGGCGTCCAATGGTGCCCAAACTCACGCCATCTCCCCTCTTTCATCCCCTCGTCTCAAACCCTCCATTAGTTTTCTTCGAAGATCACCCAAACGCCCCAAAAATGTCAAAACCCTAGCGCCGCCGCCGCCACTCACGGCGTCGCCGCCACCCCAAATCTCACAAAACTCCCGCCCTAATATCTTTTAAACACCCTCAACATTGTGACAAAGCCTCAAGCCTTGGAAATAGTCGGAAAAAGATTCTCGAATGAGCAAGAATAGTTCGACAGTGACGAAGCTTCAAGAAAGTTATAAAAAGGCCTCCCGGATACTACACTGGTTTTAAAAGAAGTATGAAGAATAATACATTAATAACAGAAAAGAGAGCTAAGTATTTCAGTATTTTTGTTCTTTTATGCTTGTTTCTTTCTTTTTTTCTTTCTCTAATTTCAGCGTGTTTCTATGTGGTTTAAAGATAGTTCAGTGATTTTTATTTCTTGTTTAAATCTAGTCCTTCTTCGTCTTGGTTCGATTATGGTAATTATGGATTTAATTAGTTTTCTATTATTAAATGAGTTTTTAATTTTGCAATATTCTGTTAAAAAAGTGGATATACATTTCTAGTGTTAATTCCGTTAGACGATACATATAAATTTTCTTTTTAGTTTCAGTCGTAAGTGTTTAATTGGGCTTTAATAAGGAATTAGTTGGGTTATGATGTTATAGACATAGTATTGTAGAGTGTCAGTTTACTAATTGGTTAGTTTAATTGAATTTTTTAATTTAGAAGTTATTTATTTTGATTAATTTTGATTAATTTTTGGACTTATTAATTCTGTTAAAATTCTATTAGTTTATAATTAGTGTAATTTTGCCTTAACTGTTAGTTGATTAGTAGTGAGATTGGTTATAGCTGATTGAAACTAGATTAACAATTAGTTAATTTTAGGTTTTGTTAAAATTTAGAATAATTTCCATAATGATTAAATCTGAAGTTCAAAGGGTTGTGGGTTAATTGGATAAATTCAACTAATTTTCAGGGGTCTTTTGGGGATATTAAAAGGGTTAATAGTAATTGGTTAAAAGATGTAAGGGCAGTTTGGGTATACGAAATAGGAATGCTGTAATAAGACTAAGGAATTAGAGATGGTTTGGGCATAATAAAAAGGTACTTCAGTGAATAAAAGATACAAGTGAGGGCATAATAGGTATTACAAAGAATGGTAGAATTAGCTAGAATATTCTAGAAGGGGCTGTAGTGTATATTTTAAACAAACATTTGCACTTACTTGTGCAAAAAGCTAGAAATTAGGGGATTAACAAGTAAATAATCCAAATCTGAAATCCCCTCTCATTTTAACTCTATAAATAGGCAACAAATCTGATAAACAAAAGAACCTTCTTCCAGATTTTGAACCAGATTTTAGATTTAGAACTATTTCCAGCAACCCCTTTTCCAGATTTTTTGACCATATAGTTTTTTTGAACCCTATAAGCTTTTGAATTCCAGAAAAATCACAAAAATTATCCGTTATCCCAGATCTAGAATTAATATTTCAGATCATATTCACATCTTCTACAACAAAAATCCATTTCAAAAAACCAAAACAACAAAACATTCAACATCAGTAGAAAACAAAAGCAAACATTGTTCCATTCCAACTTCTAGTAATTTGATGTTTAGTTAATTAATTTGAACTCTTAGTTCAAGTTCTGATCACAGAAGTTTAGCATTTAATATTGAGCAGATTCTGATTTCAAATCAGTCAGTTTTAAAATCTGTTACTGGATTTTTTAAAAATTTTGTGGTATTCCTGAGTGTCTTGGTTCGTTTGGTATTACTTTGGGGTTATGGTGTTGATCTCATTTGATTGATGGATTGGAGTTTGTCTGCTGAGCTATTATCTGTTGGTTTGGTGTTGTTCTCTGTTGCTTACTGCTGCTTATCCATCTTCTCTTTGTTTTCATTAGTCAGGTACACAACTGAATTCAATTTTGTGTAACTCTTAGATGAACATATGAAATAAAAATGAGCCAGATTTCGGCAATTAATTTTGTCATTACATTACTTTTATCATAGCTATCTGAGATGTTATCAGCTATTTCCTATAATAATTAGACTGAAATCTCAAATGTTTTTCACGTAAATGTGTAACGGACATTTGATAAGTACATATGGGTTTAGTTTGCTATAAGTTTAGGTTAGATCAGTAGGGTTCTTATCAGTTAGGATATAATTACTATCTGTTGTTCTCTCTAATTGTAAGAGTTTCATATGTGAGGTAGTTAGGTATCAGTCAATCCTTGCTAATTTCGACTCTCATATGTATGAACCAGCCTTTTGTTAGCTTAGTAATAGCTAGGATCTTTTGGAACTAGTATAAAGTTATATTGCTTTATAATACAAGTGTTGGAATACTGATGTTAACAAGACACTGAATATGAATTTACTATTTGAAAATGCATGTTAGTTAAAATAAAAGGTAATTCTGGATTTAAAAGGTTTCAAACACCAATGTAAGCTTAGTCTATTTTTTGGATTGATTAAATCGTAAAATTTGAACTTGACAATAGTTTAACATTGAAACTTGGTTAATTGTTCTTATTCATTCATACGGGTTTCAGCACACTTTCAACAGGCCCAAAAGGGTATAAATCATAAAACTCTATCGGTGATATAACAATTAGGTAAATAACAAATAATTAGGATTTTTCTCTTTTAGTGACAAATTAAGTAGAAAATATAGATGCTTTAGGAATGACCTTAACAAAATTGAGATGAGCCTCGCCACATTAAATATACAATTACGGGGCCTTCGAATAAATTGCTACATAAATAGACTTAGAATTGGAATGGACCGTTTTAGCAAATTTCATGATCTTTCCCAAAGTTAACAAGACATAGATATTTTACGCGCGATTTATAATGTACATTCTCAAATATGGGTGCACATTTATGTGATCCAAATCCTACTTCCAACGAAGTCGAAATGTGTTAAAAGCCACGGGCTTACCGGCACGGCATGGTTCGAGATACATTTTTGCGACGTTGTAATTCTTTGTAAAATTAAATTATAAAGTGAAATATTAATAAATGCACATAAAATAGAACATATAAATAAATCAGATAAAAATAAATACAACAAATGAGCGACCGTACTAGAACCACAGAATTCGGGAGTGACTAACACCTTCTCCCGGGTTAACATAATTCCTTATCCGGATTTTTGATTCACGGACTGTTAACAGATTCAAACTTTCCTCGGTTCGGGATTAAACCGGTGACTTGGGATACCATTATTTTTCCAAGTGGCGACTCTGAAAATTAAATAAACTAATCCCGTTCCGACTGTTCTTTAATTGGAAAAACTCCTTCCTTTTATTATATCCCTTCCCATGATGTAGTAATAAGCGGTAAAAAGGATGTGTGACAGCTATGCGTGTGGGGAGTTTGGGCATATGCAGAGGGAGTGTCCCCATCGTGCATACAGTTCATCTCGGAAGAGTGGCTAACCCTCATCATTTGGCCCAGTATCTTCAGCACCCTCCCTGCCAGCTAGGGGTGAGGGTCAGGTAGCTAGGGGTCGCCCCAGAGGGGGAGGCCGATCGGGTGGCGGTTAGGCTTGATTTTATGCTCTTCAGGGTCATTCAGATGCTATTGCTTCGGATGCTATTATTACAGGTATTATTTCAGTCTGCCACATGGATTCCTCAATTTTATTTGATCCTGGTTCCACTTATTCATATGTATCTTCATACTTTGCTCATCATTTGGGTACAACCTGAGGGTGTATTGTGTTGCCTGTGCATGTATCTACCCCGGTGGGCGATACTATTATTGTGGACCATGTGTATCACTCCTGTCTTATTATTATTGGGGGTCTGGAGACCCGAGTTCACTTGCTGCTATTGAGCATGGTTGATTCTGATGTTATTTTGTGCATGCATTGGCAATCCCCGTGCCACGCTATTTAGACTATCATGCCAAGACAGTCATATTGGGTATCCCGAGGATCGAGTGGCACAGTATGACTAATTATGTACCCAGCAAGGTAATTTCTTTCTTAAAGGCCCAGCAGATGGTTGGGAAGGGATGTTTATTGTATTTGGCATTTGTGAGGGATGTTGGAGCTGAGACTCTCAGCCTTGAGTTTGTTCCCATTGTGAGGGATTTTCCATATGTGTTTCTGTCGGACCTGCCGGGCATGCCGTCGGACAGGGATATCGATTTTGGTATTGACCTGGTGCATGAATTGCACCAGTCGAGTTAAAGGAATTGAAGGAGCAGCTTTAGGAACTCCTAGATAAGGGGTTCATTTGCCCGAATGTGTCACCGTGGGGTACACTGGTGTTGTTTCTCAAGAAGAAAGATGGCTCAATGAGGATGTGTATTGATTATAGGTAGTTGAACAAGGTAATTGTGAAGAACAAGTATCATCTACCGCGCATTGATGATTTATTTGATCAGCTTCAGGGAGCGAGGGTGTTCTAGAAGATTGATCTTTGTTCAAGCTATCACCAACTGAAGATTAGGGATTCTTATATCATGAAGATAGCTTTTAGGACGAGATATGAGCATTATGAGTTTCTAGTGATGTCTTTTGGGCTGACTAATGCCCCAGCTGCATTCATGCACTTGATGAATAGTATGTTTCGGCCGTATCTGGATTCCTTTGTGATCGTGTTTATTGATGACATCCTGGTATACTCGCGTAGCCAGGAGGAGCTCATCATATGAGAGTAGTATTGCAGAGATTAAGGGAGGAGAAGCTTTATGCAAAGTTCTCCAAGTGTGAGTTCTGGATCGGATTTGTGGATTTTCTGAGACATGTATCCAATGATGGTATGCAGATTGATCCGAAGAAGATAGAGGCAGTGCAGAGTTTCCCTAGACCGACCTCAGCCACTGAGATCCGTAGTTTTCTTGGGTTGGCAGGATATTATCGCCGGTTTGTTCAGGGATTTTCTTCTATTGCAACACCCTTGACAAAGTTGACTCAGAAGGGTGCTCCATTTGTCTGGTCCAAAGAGTGTGAGAAGAGCTTTCAGAAGCTCAAGACAACATTGACCACGACTCCAGTATTGATATTGCCATCAGCTTTAGGTATACTGTGTATTGTTATGCCTCAAGATTTGGCATCGGATGTGTGTTGATGCAGGAGGGTAGAGCTATTGCTTATGCTTCTCTCCAGTTTAAGCCCCGTGAGAAGAACTATCCCATGCACGATTTGGAGTTAGCAGATATAGTTTGTGCTCTGAAGATTTGGACCCACTACTTGTATGGAGTCTCTTGTGAGGTGTATACTGATCATCACAGCCTTTAGCATCTGTTCAAACTGAAAGATCTTAATTTGAGACAGCGGAGGTGGCTTGAGTTGCTTAAGTATTATGACATTATCATATTGTATCATCTGGGAAAGGCCAATGTAGTGGCCGATGCTTTGAGCCGGAAGGTAGTTAGTATGGGCAGCTTCGTATATATTCCAGCTGGGGAGAGACCCTTCGCGGTTGATGTTCAGCCATTGGCCAATCCGATGGTGATATTGGATATTTCAGAGCCGAGTCGAGTGTTGGCTTGCGTGTTTCTCGGTCTTTCTTATATGATCACATCAGAGTGCGTCAGTATGATGATCTATATTTGCTTGTCCTTAAGGACAAAGTTCAACACGATGATACCAGGGATGTGACTATTGATAGTAATGGTACATTGAGGATGTAGGGCTAGATTTGCGTGCCCAATGTAGATGGACTTCGAGAGTTGATACTAGAGGAGGCTCACAGCTCGCGGTACTCCATTCATCCGGGTGCCACAAAGATGTATCAGGACTTGAGCCAGCACTACTGGTGGAGGAGGATGAAGAAGGATATTGTGAGTCATGTAGCCCCGATGTCTTAACTATCAGCATGTCAAATATAAGCATCAGAGACCGGGCGGCATTCTTCAGTGTATGGTTATTCCTGAGGGGAAATGGGAGCAGTTTACTGTGGATTTCGTGAGTGGTCTCCCTCCGACTTCGAGGAAGTTTGATTCAGTTTGGGTGATTGTTGATCAGCTGACAAAATTTGCGCATTTCATTCCAATATGTATTACTTACTCATCGGAGCGGTTGCCAGGTATCTTTATTCGAGATATTGTTAGGTTACATGGGGTTCTAGAGTCTATTATCTCTAATAGAGGTACTCAGTTCACTTTTTCAGTTCTGAAGGGCATTTCAGCGAGAGCTGGGTACGCAGGTAGAGTTGAGCACAGATTACATCCTTAGATGGACGGACAGTCTGAGCGCACTATTCAAATCTTTGGAGGTTCATGGGATGATTTTTTGCCTCTTATAGAGTTTTCCTACAACAACAGTTATCAGTCGAGTATTCAGACTCCATGTTTGTTTCTTGACCCACTCGAGGATGAGCGTTTGTTTTAGTTGGGGAGGATGTGACGACCCGGCCCGTCGTCATGCGAGTTACCACCCTGTTTCCCCTTTGTTGTATTTCTCCATGTTTCAATATTGGTATTAGAGTTAATCGAGTGTAATTGAATTGGTTTTGATTGAAAATAAGCCACATAGCGTGTTAGAAGAAAGATTGTTTTAGAAAAGTCAACCGGAAGTTGACTATGTGGTCAGAGGGCTCGAATGTGAATTTCGGTGATTTGGTTAGCTTCGGGGGATGATTTATGACTTAGGAGAGTGATCGGAATCGAATTTGGAGGTCCAGTGTAGAAATATGTTTGAATTGGCGAAGTTGGAATTTTGGCAAATTCCGATTGATAGGTGAGATTTTGATTCGAGGGTTGGAATGGAATTCCCAGAGTTTTAGTAGCTTTGTTAGGTGATTTTGGATATGTCTGCAAATTTTTAGGTCAATCGGATGTCGTTTGGTCGGGTTTTTGATCGAATGTGAGATTCAGAAGCTTTAGTTAAACTTAGGCTTGAATCCGCCGTGATTTGATGATTTTCGTGTTAATGGATGCATTTTGATGATTGGAACAAGTTTGTATGGTGTTTTAGAGTAGGTTGGTATTTTTTTTTTTGAGGTCCTGGGGGCCTCGGGATGAATTCGGGTGGTCTAACGGACCAATTTCTAAACTTGAGAACAACAGATTTTAGTTAAAGTTGCAAAAGAAATTCCTTCTATGCGTTTGCGTGAGGTAGGATGCGAACGCATAGAGTAATCTAGAGAGGGCCTTGATTTTGGTCATAACGTTCGCGTTTAAGAGGAAGATTGAGCATCGTGAACGCGTGGGGTCAGACGCGTTCGCGTAGTGGAAGTTTCTGGTGCATCGCGATCGCAGGCAAGTTGACACGTTCGCATAGGGGAAAATTTTTGTCCGAGAAATTTATTCATCGTGATCGCGGAAGGTTGACCGCGCTCGCGTAGAAGGAAGCCCTGGGCTTCAGATAAGGGTTATTTCATCCGCAACTTATGCCACTTTTCCATAATTTTTACACTACCTTGAGAGCTTATTGTTAGACTTTGAAGGGGATTTCGACGGGAAGTGATTGGAGGTAAGTGTCATGGCCTAGATACGTTATCTAATCGAAGAATCATCCATTAATTCTCTGAATTTGGGTATAAAATTGAAGAAATTAGGGCTTGGTTCTTCCTATGTAAATTTGGGATTTTGTGGCCCATATGAACTCCGATTTTGATAAACTTTATATGTGCGGACTCGTGGCGAGGCGAGGATTATGAAAATGTGAATTTAGTAATGTTTTAGGAAGTGGGCCCGGGGCTCGGGTTTTGCCAACTTTGTGTTTTTGGGTATTTTTCGAGTTCTTTCAATTGGGTTATGTCCCATTGGCTTATTGTAACCTATTCCTTATGGTTTAGGTTAGATTCTACACTCAAGGAGGTTGATTTGCGAGGAAAGTGCAAGACGAGCTAGGATTTTTGGCCGGTTTGAGGTGAGTATTAGTTATGAATGATATACTGAGGGTTTAAAACTCCATATTTGCACTATACTTTGCTATGTTAAGATGAAACACGTGCCGTGTGATCAGCATGGTGATATTGTGGCAGGGGATTCGGACTTGGTCCATCCCGATTGATGGCTTACTGCACTTTTTGACTGTGACTGAGCTTATATCCG
This sequence comes from Nicotiana noctiflora, assembly GCA_032618575.1. Lineage (NCBI taxonomy): Eukaryota > Viridiplantae > Streptophyta > Magnoliopsida > Solanales > Solanaceae > Nicotiana > Nicotiana noctiflora. Next base: position 265,665 of record JASVEL010004252.1, on the reverse strand, counting down.
TACATTTTGGGCTAGTTGACATGTTTTGGGCCTTGTGCCGATCTGTAGTTACCTTAGGGGATCCTGTTGAGTAATTGACCACACTTTAACTGTTGAACACATACTCTCAATCATATCCTTAATTATAAAATATAATATGAACCGGTATTAGCAAATGACACTCCAAATGAGAAATACCTAGGGTTGAATACCTTGTCTTAGCTGAGTGGGCCCGGGAGGCTAAGTTTATATTGACTGAGAGGGGTAAAAGACCTCATAGTGAGGTATTTGATATATATCGGATCGGCTTGGATGCCACACCAGTATATACATATACATGTACTGGATCGGACTGCATGGTGACAAGGCTAAGGCCAGTCACCCACCTAAACCTGTACAGTTGCAATATAGATAGATATATATATATATATATATATATATATATATATATATATATATATATATATATATATATATATATATATATATATATATATATATATGTGTGTGTGTGTGTGTGTGTGTGTGTGTGTGTGTGTGTGAACACGCCGCTCGTATTATTGCGCTTTGGCTGAAGGAGCCCCGCCGGAGTCTGCACACACCCTTAGTGAGTGCAGTTTACTATTATATTGGATCGGGCTATATGCCGCAACATTATATATATATTATTAGATCGGGCTGCACGCTGCAGCACTATATATATTATATCGGATCGGGCTGCACGCCGCAACAGTATTAGTAAGGATTAGGCTGCGCACCGCAGCAGTGTTGGAAAACTGTTTGACTGTAAGAGACTGGTACTGGATTTTCCCCTTTTAGAAATGTTCCTACCTGTACTGTCATTTATAGAACTGCATAGTCTTCTTACAGGATTTCTTTCTTTCAATAGTTATTTATTGCTATTACTCACTGAGTTGGAGTACTCACTTTACTCCCTACACCTTGTGTACAGATAGAGGGATCTAGGAGGCTAGTTGATATCACTTGCTGCTGCTCAGTTTAGTCTCGGAGTTATCGAGGTAGCTGCCGGCATCCGCAGGACCCAATTTCTCCTTTGTTTATTTCCTTTACTCTTGCATTAGACTTGACAGGTATAGGATGTTATCCCGTTGAATCTAGAGGCTCAAACTTGCGACGCTAGATCCTTTTGGGCTGTTATTTCTGTTATTTGGTTTTCTGTACTCACTTTATTATTTTTAAAACAAGAGTTTATACTTAGATTTGAAATTTTGCGTTTAACAATTGGAATGTAAATGTGAAATGGTCGGGCTTGCCTAACAACGTGTTGGGCGCCATCACGACTGGGGTTTGGGTCGTGACACTTGGCTTATCACCCTCATGCCTTTGAAAGTTGTTGTGAGTCCACCATTTATGTTGAGAGAATATGAAACTGATGAAATGCATTCCATTACCCATCTTATGAATTTGTAAGGAAATCCCAAGTTAGTTAATAGTCTTTCCAAGAAACACCATTCTACTATATCGTAAGCTTTCTTCAAATCCAATTTAAAAACACACCATTGGGAGATACCCTTTCTATTATACCCTTTGAACAATTTGTGTGTGAACAAAATGTTATTTGTGATACTCCAACCTTCTATAAAAGCTGACTGTGATCTTCCAATTAGTCCTCCAATAACTTTTTTTAGTCTTGCTGTGAGAACCTTTGTGATAATCTTATACAGGTTTGTACAACATGCTATGTGCATATAGTCCTTAACATAACTTGGATTTTGCACTTTAGGGATCAGTGTCACAGTAGTACTGCTAACTCCTTTATGCAGCTTCGCAGTTACAAAGAATTCATTCACCGCCTCATATATATCATCACCAATTACTTGCCAATGTCTTGTAAAAAACTCAATTGGAAAACCATTCACTCCTAGGGCCTTATCATGGGGCATATCTTTTGTTGCCTTGAGGATTTCATCTCTTGTAACTTCTTTGATTAGGTCCTCCTTCTGCTGGAAATTAAGACAAGGTCCTTGACGTATGACCTCTATGTTTGGGCATTGATATGTAGTATTATTCTCTCCCAGTAGCTTGCTGAAGAATTTGACAAACTCTTTCTCCACCAGTGTAGGATCAGACACCTTGTCCCCTAGGTCATTGTAGATAGAGTTTATAGTATTTGTGCTTTTCCTCAGTTTCAACTGTGCATGAAAATACTTTGAATTTGAGTCTCAAAAAGCTATCTAGTTTGCTCTAGATTTTTGGTGTATAATTTGTTCCTCTATGCTGCTCCATTTCTCTACTTCTATCAAAGCCATTTTTTCGTGATCAATCAACCCTTGATCCATATGTTTATTATTTAGGTCACTTTGAATTTCTTCAAGTTTCTACCTGGCCTTGGTGACCTGAAACCTATAAGAAGCCATATAAGTGTTCAATTCCTTCAATTCAGCTTTCAGACCTTTGAGCTTATTCCACACCTTGTGCATTTGGCCACCATTTACCTCTTTATCCCATACCTTTTTAACTATTTCTGTAAAGTCAGCATGATCCATCACAGAGCTATATAATATAAAAGGTTTAGGATGTAGGTTCCTCATTTGATTCATAGCCCTGCATTGTAATAGTATGGGTGAGTGGTCTGACACCTCGGGATTTAAGAAATCTGTTTCAATATGACTGTATTTCTGCATTTACTCAAAATTCCCCAATGCCCAATCAATTCTATTGTATACCCTCTTTCCGGTTGTTGTTTGTTGCACCAAGTGTAGAACAATCCCAATCTCTTAACTTGTGTGAGCTACAGGGTAATAGTTGCATCCTAGAAACCCTTGATCTCATTTTGTGTAACTGGAGCCCCTATCCTATCTTTAGTGTGGAGGATATTGTTGAAGTCTCCACTAAGTAGCCAACACTCCTTAATATTTGCTCCTAATTGCACAAGTTTATCCCATAGTTGCTGCCTTTTATTTACCTCATTACTTGCACACACCACTGTTACCAAGGTCTTGAAAGTGGAACTTCTTTCTTGCACCTCAAAGTGTATAAGTTTTTCATCTAGTATCAGTACCTACACCTCAATATTTTGTTTCGACAAAAGCCAAATCCTACCATTTAGTGTTCCTTGTAGTCACATCAGAATCTCCAATCACTGGCCACATTGTTTATAATCCTGTTAGCCTTCAATTCCTTTATTCTTGTTTGTAACCAACCTATGAAATCAATCTTATGTTTCCTCAGAAAGATTTTTAACACTTTCTGCTTATGGGACTTGTTCAGCCCCATTACATTCCATGTGCATAGAATTATATTTGGGTGAAGCTGGATGGGCCAGCGCGCCCTGAATCATCATCTATCTGCACAACTGCATATCTGTTTGTAGATTAAATCATGACTATTGAACTTTGTTGGACACCTTTCCCCTTCATTCTTTCTCTATCAGTTAGATTCAAGTCACCTTTGTTAGAATCATTTCCTTTGTTATTTGTGTGTTGCATGTCACCTTCAAGTCTAGTTTGTTGAAGCACATCTTCCTCCCTTTTTTTTCCTTTTTGGCATCCATTACATGTTCCTTCTGTGTTGTTGCTTCCTATTCCAAGATTCCTTTGGTTGAGCCTTTACTTCCACTGCCTTTTCATGTTTCTCCTTGAGCCAGCATTCGTTTGAATTATGCCTAAATCTAATGCAATCAAAACAGAACTTCGGCTTGCATTCATATTCAATTTGCTGAACTATTACTCCCCTCTTAGTCTGCATTTCAAAACTATCTGGTAATAGTTGGGTTATATCAGTTTCCACCAACACTCTTGCATAAGACACCTTCTCCATTTCAGCAGTTATTTTATCTGTGTATAAAGGCTTCCCAACAACACTAGCCAGTTTGCTGAGTGCTTCCTTAGACCAATACCCCTGGGAAAGACTAGGAAATATGATCCACATGGGTATCACACTCACACTCCCTGGGTCGAATTTGAAGTCCATTTGTCATTGTTGCAGAACAAAAGGCTTATTATGATAAGTATAAGGTCCAGCTTGGAGTACTAGGTCCCTATCTTTAGTATTTTCAAATCTAAAAATGTAGCATCCATCCTCATGATACAGAAATTGAGGCTTTTCAACAAAATTCAACATATTTGTGACGTAGTTGTCCCTTGTTTTCTCATAAGGGTTATCACCTAGCACAAACCCAATCAAAGTTTTACTCCAATAGGTCTCTTGTTCCTTCGTGTCTTCATCTTCAATTTGTACAACAAAGGTACCATCACTCATAGCAGGTGGTACATAGCATAAAGTCTTCCCCACTTGAGAGCTTCGATTCCTCTGCATGGCTTCTTTTTTCCTCTCAACTTTCAGTGGAGGTGTCATATTTTGGAAAATCTACCCTGAATTAATGTTTGCTGAAAATTGCAGTCGCCCATGGACTTGCGATGCTTCAATTGTTTCCTTTGGCAAAGGTTTCTCTTAATTTTCTTCAACTTCCTCCCTAATTGGCTGAAATTTTTGTGGCAAAAAGCTAGCAAACGTTACCGGTGGTAATCTCTATTGAATACATGTGCCCGGCGTCACAATCATTTTATCAATTTCCCCATCCTTAGCTGGTTTATGAAAAATAGTAGGTGCGCTTCCCATCCCTGTTAACCAGCGACTAGGCTGAGCTTGAGCATGTGTTTCATCCTTTCCTTCATTTACCTTAGTTTCCGATGGAGATGGAAGCTTCTTCCTCTGTCTAGCCATGGTTGAAGTGCAAGTTAGCTGAACTCGCTTAACATGCTCCTGAATGGCCTTCCCTATATTATGACTGTTCTTATCACAATATAAAAAAAACTTTCTTATCTCAAATTTAAATTATTTTTACCCTTTTTCTCTATGATAAAAAATATGAATTTTTTATTTTTTTCTCTATTTGGTGTTTATTTTGATATTATATTATTACATTGTTATGTGGATTTTTATTAGCTTGGTTGAATTTAATATCTATTTCTACCACACTCATTCAATTATAAAATAGATAAAAAGTAGATAATGTTCTCATTTTAAATTCAAATAATTTTATCATTCTGTTTTCTAAATTGGGTTGCATTTTCAAATATTTGTGTTAGGTAAACTAACTACACTCAAGTCAAATATTAATCATAAAAAAGTATTTTCTTAATTGTTTGAACGCATTATATCTAAATATTGTAGCAATACGTATAAAAGATCTATTCATTCAACTACTTCCATAAATTATGTTTCATTTATAATTACAAATTATTAATATTGTGCTAAAATTGCTAAGTGCCTTCTTTTTAGCTTGCCACTTGGCTTAACAATAATGCATGCTGCCATCCTTTTAATATATTATAGATAAATAAATTTTAGTTTTATTTTATATTTTAACTTACTCCAGAGTATAAATAGTCATATGTTATCCCAATTTACGTCTTTCTATAATTTTTTTATTTTTTCTATTATATTATTTTTTAATTAATTCTTTTGCTCCATAGTTCTAGCTACTATATGTCACAACCCGGATTTCCCACCATCGGGGTCATGATGGCGCCTACTAAATGGATTATGTATAAGATTCATTAAACTATTCCCCTTAATTATGTTTCCATTTATAATTGCTAAAAATTAATGTTGTCCTGAAATTGCTGATAATAGGTGAATTTGACTATATTTATACCCTACATAATCACACTTTAATATTGTTTTGATAATATATATGATGACAAAATTCTCTTATTTGTGTTTTTAGTTTTATAGGTACACAAGAGTTGAGAAAGTCTAAAAGAGCAATTTTGGAGTCAAAAGAAGGTAAAAAAGACCATGTGTGAAACAAATCAAGAAATTGTGCTGGAACAGGCCGGAAGAATAAAAGGTACTGTTTGACCGCGGTTCCACCGCGATCGCGGTAGAACCGCGGTAGAACAGGCCTGCAGAAGTTTTGAAGATTCAGAAGGCATCACCCACCGTGGTTCCACCGCGACCGCGGTGAAACCGCGGTGGAACGCGGAAAATTCAGGGGCTGAAGTGTAAAAGCGGAAATTATAATGCCTAAACCCTATATATATTGTTAGGATTCGCCCAAAGGAGGCAAGTTTTGTACTATTGACTACTTTTGCAAGAAAACTAGTAAGACAAAATTATCTTAACATCTCTCTTTCTTTTACTTTGAATTCTTGATTATGAAATCCATTATCTCTTTTGCTTTCTTAATTATGAGTAGCTAAATTCTTATCTAAGGTTTTGATGGAACCTATTGATTGATGAACTTCTAGGTTATGCGAATACAAATTGTTAGTTAAATTTCTATTTGTTCAGCTTCGTTCTTGTTGTAGTTAATTGATAGGATCCTTAATTAGTTGTGCCTATTTAGTGTGCACAACTTGGAAAAGAGTGCATATTTAGGTTATTGTTAAATAACACCACACCTAGATTATTGGAGAAATTTATAATTGCGGGTGTAAAGTTGGGATTAGGAATAACAGAACCTTGGGTGCAATCTAAAGTGAACTGTGATAATTAAAGCTAGCTAGGGTAGCTCGGAAGAGTGTAATAGTAAATTATTGTAATTGCTCGGGAGAGAATTACGGTAGAATTAGGGTTCATGATTGATAGAGAAGTATTAACAATTTTTATGAGCATAAATAGAAGGGATTCCATCAATAGGGGAAATCATCACCTTAGTCTTTCTCATTATTCATTACAACACATTCAGTTATTTTCTTCAATTCTTTAGTTTATTGCAAAAGTAGTTAGTAGAAACCACTCACAAAGATATTTGAAAGTTTGGGAAGCTGATTCGGAAGTATTGTTGGGTTTTGAAGGTTGTAATTGATAGGTTAACTCTCTGTGGAATTCAACTCCAGACTTATAAGCCGGGTTATATTTGCAGCAACCGCATTGTCCTTTTTAGAAGGCGTAGTTGGGCATGATCAAATTTTGGTGTGGTTGCCTGGGAGTTAACGGAATTATCAATTGCCATTGACAGAACTGCAAGATTCTTGTGTAGTCAGATTCTCTCTACACGCCTTAAATTGAAAATTTTGACGATTGTTGAATTGGGTGTTCAGGTGTATGCCTAGGAAATCTGCAAAGACTGGAGAACTACTTGAAGGACTCTCAGACCCAGAGCAAATTCTGGGCACGAAACAGGGTAAACAGACAACTTCAACAATCTCAACAACCACTGAAACTAGACTTTGACATGGGAGACGTAAACGATCCAAACCAGCAAGCTAGGTTGAATGTACAAGAGGTGTAGGAGGCGCATGAGGGTGCACTGTTCGACTGGGCACAACCAACTACTCATAATTTGACAACTGTGCCACCCATTCAAGCTGAATCATTCCAGATCACTAACAACATGCTGCACTTGTTGCAAAATAAGGGACTATTTTCTTGAACTCAGGTTGAAGATCCACAACAACATCTGAAGAATTTTCTTTCTATATGCAAGACGCAGAGGCAACCAAATGTGACACCGGAAGCAATAAGGCTATTGTTGTTTCCATTCTCAATTACAGGGGCTGCACAGGTATGGCTCAACTCACTTCCCATCAACTCTATAGCAACATGGGATGAGTTAGTCGAACAATTCCACAACAAGTTTCATCCACCTAACAAAACAGCTCAACAAATTGATGAGATTGTGCGATTCAAGCAAAAACCAATGGAGACATTGCATGAGACTTGGGGCATATTTAAGGGTATGCTAGCCATGTGTCCTCACCATGGGGTTCCCGAACAGATGTTGGGTCAAATGTTCTACATGGGACTCTCGGATAGCATGAAGAATATAGTAGATGCCTCAGCATGTGGGGCTTTTCTGAGCAAGACCTGGAGAGAATGCCAGAATTTGCTTGACAAGATGGCTCAGAACTCAGGGTGGACAACCAGGAATGGTCCTATCACTCCAATGGTACACTATGTACCTCTAAATCCTTCCAACACTATGGAGGAGAACATAGCTACCCTTTTGACACAGATGAGAATCCTGACGAAAAAGGTGGAAGAATCTGGGGTTAAGCAGCAGGTTCATATTGTAGACACTACCAAAGGGGGTTTATGCACATCTTTTATTAACCACCCCATAGGTAATCCATGGGCTGCAGACCAGGAACATCATCATCAGCATGAAGACATGAATTACGTGGCAAATTATGGAGGGCAGCGACAGGGAAACCAGAATTGGGGTCAGCAGGCTCCACAGCAGTACAAGCCCCCTCAGCCACAATACAATGCAGGAGGTATGAGAACACCCAACAATATGACTCCATATCCTAGACCTCAAGCCTTCAACAATCAGCAGCAGGGGTATTATCCGCCTCTACCACAACATAGGGTAGACATGACGATGGGTTCGCAAGGTTAGAAGCTATGATGCAGCAGGTGATTGGGTCACAGGCCAAAACCAATGAAAGGATAGATGCACATGATGCATCTATTAAGAATATAGAGGTGCAAGTGGGCCAGATTGCTATGACACTGAACAATCGTCCTCAAGGGACATTACCTGCACACACTCAAACAAAGTTAAAAGATCAAGTCCCAAAGCAGCTGATGGCAGTAAGTCTGAGAAATGGTAGAGATCTTGATGCTGAGCAGGAGAGAACTAGAGGCAACTTGCAGGTTGAGACACTCATTCCAGTCCCCATTGAACTGGATGAGTCCATAGGGTTGACAGAAGTTACAGTCCAGCCAGTAGCTAAAAATAACGATATGCAGCAAGAAACGGGGAAAGTAGCTGAACCAGTAGAATAGCTGGTTGTGGAACAGGTAGTAGAGAAAGAGAAATCCCAAGTGATTGGGAAGAAGAGGCCTCCAGCCCCATTTCCTCAAAGGTTGGCCAAGCACAAGAAACAGGAGCAATACAAGAAGTTCTTCGAAATTCTCAAGCAAATCCAGGTAAATATCCCCTTAATTGATGCTTTGAAAGAGATGCCTAGGTATGCTAAAATGATGAAAGACTTGATGTCGCAAAAATTTGATTTCCAGGACTTGGCCACTGTAACTCTTACTCAGACATGTAGTGCAGTGGTATCTAGACCCATAGCTGAGAAGCTGTCTGACCTAGGTAGCTTAACTATTCCATGCACTATAGGAAATTTGCCTTTGCTAAGGCATTATGTGATTTGGGGGCTTGCATAAATCTTATGCCCTTGGTGATCTATAACAGGCTGGGCATCGGGAGAGCCAAGCCTACTTCTATGTTAATACAGCATGCTGACAGGACGGTTAAGCGTCCATTCGGGATATTAGATGATGTGCTTATTTAGGTGGGGAAGTTTGTGTTTCCCACCGATTTTGTGATTCTAGACTACAAGGTGGATAAGGAGATTCCTATAATCTTAGGAAGACCATTCCTAGGCACGGGGAGAGCCTTGATCGATTGTGAAATTGGGGAGCTCAAGATGAGGCTAAATGATGAGGAGATCATATTGAATGTACAAAATGCTATGAGGCACCCTAGTGAGTTCGCAAATTGCTCTCTCATTGATGCAGTAGATGTGATAGTGGAGACAGACGATGTAGCTTTGACAACCGAAGATCCACTTCAGGCATGCCTAATGAACTTAGAGGAGGTAAATGGTGAAAGTATGGCGGAGTGGGTGTAGCACTGGAAGGCAAGGGGTTTTGGGATAGAGAGTTGGATTTTGAACTTCTACACTTAGAAAAGAGAGAGACCCCTCCAGCAAAACCATCCATTGAGGAGCCACCAAAGCTGGAACTTAAGCCATTACCAGCTCATCTCAGGTATGAATTTCTGGGCCCTAACTCCACTTTACCTTTTATTATCTTATCTGGTTTGCTAGATGTGCAGGCTCAACAGCTTATACAAGTACTCAAGGAATGTAAAACTACCATTGGTTGGACCATGGCAGATATAAAGGGGATCAACCCCGCTTACTGCATGCATAAGATTCTCCTGGAAGAGGGACACAAACCTTTTAGGGAACACCAAAGAAGGCTAAACCCGAATATGAAGGAAGTGATAAAGTGGCTAGACGCGGGAATTATTTTCCCAGTCTATGATAGTAGCTGGGTTAGCCCAGTTCAATGTGTGCCAAAGAAGGGTGGCATGATGGTGGTGCAAAATGAAAACAATGAATTAATCTCAACAAGAACCGTCACCATCTGGAGGATCTGCATGGATTACCGAAAACTGAATCTAGCCACCCGTAAGGACCACTTCCCACTTCCCTTCATTGACCAGATGCTCGATAGGTTGGCAAAGAGGTCACACTTTTGCTTCTTAGATGGGTAATCAGGGTACAATCAGATCTCAATTGCCCCGGAGGATATAGAGAAGGCCTCCTTCACATGCCCATATGGCATTTTTGCCTTCAGGAGGATGCCATTCGGCCTATGCAATGCACCTGCCACATTCCAAAGGTGCATGATGGCCATATTCACTGACATGGTGGAAGATATTATGTAGGTGTTCATGGATGATTTCTCGGTGGTAGGGAATTCGTTCGATGAATGCCTTGTCAATCTGACAAGAGTGCTGAAACGGTGCATTGAGGCCAACTTGGTGCTAAATTGGGAAAAGTCCCATTTCATGGTACAAGAAGGAATAGTCTTGGGGCACCGGGTTTCGAGCAAGGGTATTGAGGTGGACCGAGCCACAGTTGATTTCATTACAAAGTTGCCTCCACCAACGTCTGTCAAAGCCATTAGAAGCTTTCTTGGTCATGCCGGTTTTTACCGGAGGTTCATTAAAGACTTCTCCAAAATTGCCAATCCCCTCTGTAAGTTACTTGAAAAAGATCACCCGTTTTTATTTTCTGATTATTGCAGGAGTGCATTTGAGGAGCTAAAAAAGAGTCTGGTCACAGCACCAATCATAATTTCCCCAACTAGGAATAACCATTTGAGCTTATGTGCGATGCAAGTGACTATGCAGTGGGGGCAGTGCTGGGCCAGCGGAAGGACAAGCTGATGCATCCAATCTACATGCTAGTAGAACACTGAGTGGAGCACAGCTAAATTACACTGTGACGGAGAAGGAAATGCTGGCGGTAGTGTTTGCGTTCGACAAGTTCAGGTCCTATCTCATAGGATCCAAGGTAATAGTACACACTGACCATACAACACTAAGGTGTTTAATTGAAAAGAAGGACTCTAAGCCACGCCTAATTTGTTGGGTGCTGCTTCTGCAAGAGTTCGATCTTGAAATTCGTGACCGTAAGGGCACTAAAAATCAAGTCGCTGATCATTTATCATGACTTGAAGGAGCTGAAACTATTAAAGAAAGTGGAGATATTCTGGAAACCTTTCCAGACGAACAGCTGCTCGCTACCACTCTCCTTGAAGCGCCGTGGTATACAGACTATGCAAGCTACCAGGCCAGTGGTATTATTCCTCACGACCTGTCATCGGTCCAGAGGGAAAGATTCTTTTGTGAAAGCCAACTGTACCATTGGGATGAGCCCTATTTGTTTAGTATATGCCTTGATAACATGATCCGGAGATGCGACCCCGAGATCGAACAATCTTCTATCTTACAGGCTTGTCATGTTTCAGCATATAGTGGCCATTTCGGAGGAGTTCGAATAGCAGCCAAGATACTTGAGGCCGGATTCTACTGGCCAACGGTATTTAAAGATGCACACTTGTGGGTGAAAGGGTGTAATGAATGTCAACGCACCGGGAATATCTCTCGGCGTCACAAGATGCCCATGAACCCAATCAAACAGGTGGAAGTATTTGACGCCTGGGGGATAGATTTCATGGGTCCTTTTGTCAGCTCCTATGGCAATAAGTACATTCTTGTTGCTGTACACTATGTGTCCAAATAGGTGGAAGCTGTAGCATTACCCACCAATGATGCTATGGTGGTGGTGGGATTTCTCAAGAAAAACATTTTCACTCTCTTTGGGACACCGAGGGCAATTATCAGCGATGGGGGCACACACTTCTGTAATCGGGCATTTGAGAAATTGTTGGCAAAATACGATGTGAAGCACAAGGTGGCTACTCTATATCACCCGTAGACCAGTGGATAAGTTGAGGTTTCCAATAGGGAAATAAAGAGTGTATTGACAAAAACAGTTAACGCCACGAGGACCGACTGGTCAAGAAAGCTCGATGATGCATTATGGGCGTATAGGACAGCTTTTAAAATACCAATCGGCATGTCACCATAAATATTGGTGTTTGGGAACGCTTGTCACCTACCCGTTGAACTGGAGCATAAATCATGGTGGGCACTCAAGCAATTAAATCTCGGCTTGGGTGAAGCGGGCAAAACAAGATTCACAAAATTACATGAGCTGGAAGAGTTCCAGTATATGGCTTTTGAGAGCACAAGATTATATAAGGAGAAGATGAAGCAGCTGCATTACCAAAACATCATAGAGCACAACTTCAAAAACCGGGGACAAGGTACTACTCTATAAGTCAAGATTACGGTTATTCCCCGGTAAATTGAAATCAAGATGGTCTGGCCCATTCCGGTTGGTTGAAGTGTTACCGTCGGGCACTATGGAAATACAATCTAAATATGGCTCTCGCACTTTCAGAGTCAATGGACAGTGGTTGAAATTGTACTTTGGCATGGATGAAGCCAAATAGACGGTTGAATTGCATTTGGATGATCCTTAAAGGTTGAGCGAGCCTTAAAATGCGCTAAGTTGAGTCGTGCCGCCATGTTAAATCAGGCGCTACATGGGAGGCAACCCACGAAATTGTTGTAATTGTTAAACATTATAGTTAGTCTATATAAAAAAAAGTGCTGCCAGTCGTAAGATTCAGAGGTCGCCTTCCATCGCGGTTCCACCGCGATCGCTTTGAACCGCAGCGAGAAGGCTCCTCTAAACCTAACCCACCGCGGTTTGACCATGATCGCGGTCAAACCGCGATGGGTGAACCTCTCTGAATCTCATTGTTCGCGGTTCCACCGCGAATGCGGTGAAACCGCGGTGCACCGCGGGCAGCCCAGGTAAGTCCTAATTTTTTTTTATTTTCTTATTTTTCCCCCTTTTTTCTTTTAAAAACCCTAACCTAAACAAACCCTTCCCATTATTCCCTCACCCAGCCGTAATTCCTCCCCCACTCTCACTCTATTTTTTTTTCTCTCTTCCTTCTCTCTTCAAAAAACCCCCCCCCAACTCTCTTCTCTGTCATCCCTCACCCTCCCCCAACCTCCATTATCACTACTTTCCTTCCTCCATTCTCTCTTCAAGTAAGTTTTTCTTTTTATTTTTCTTCTCTTTTTAATTTTTGTTAGTTTAATTAGTGCAATATGGTTAGATTGTAGTTTTTTCTCAAACCCTACCTAGGCTTGGTGTAAAATATGTTAATATGCACCATTAGTATAACACCATTGTTGTATAATTGAATTTTGGTATTTTTGATAATTAACTTGGTTGGGTCTCCATTATTATGTAATTGTGCTTTATTATGGGTGTTTGGAGACCCAAATTAGTTGTTGATTGATTAGTTTGGTTTTGGGCCATGATTTGGCCTAGTATGTTGTAATGTATGGTGTTGAAAAATTTTAGGGGATGTGATGCTTAGGTTTGGTTGGTTTTTGTTGTAAAAATTTGGAGATGGTGTAATTATGTGTGGGGTGATGTTGGCATGATAAAAGAAGTAAATGTGGGGTACATTAGGTTAGAGTTGGTGAAATTGTTGGAATATATGGTCAAATTAGGGGTCATGGTATGATGGCACTAAACGAAGTACGTTTGTAGTCAGTGGATGGTGAAGTATGAGTAACCATTCGACGCACTAATGTAATGAAAATTTTTGTATGCTTCTTATGTGAAGGATTATGGCACCAAAGCGATCGAGACATGCTACGAGCTCGTCTAGGCGTCCTGCCTACGATGAGTCTCGTTTTGAGTGCGAAGAGGCGGAAAATGACTTCCACGCCAAGGCTACCAAGGCATGGCTGCATGAGATCTCTATTGACAGGATGGCTCTTCGGGCAGAAAAGACCGACATGTATGAAGAAATTCAACGCAGGGACATGGAATTCTTATTCCAGAAACCTGCTCTCGTCAACAAAATGCTTGTCATGGAGTTCTACGCAAATGCAACCTACGGCATGGCTAGGGAGGTGTTCATGCGAGATAAGCATGTTTTGGGCCAAGGTGCCTAGTGTTAGGCAAGCCTTGGGACTGCCTGCTTTTAGCAGTGACGTGGATTATTACCACGATAGGCCCGGTGTCACTTGGAACACCATGATAGAGTCCTTATGTGTAGGTGGACGTCCTTTCTGGATCAATGACTCTTAACTCCACCTATTTCACACATATTGCCAAATATTGGTTTACGGTTGTCTGTAACTGTTTTCTCCCCTCCAGCAACACCGCTGATGTTAACTTTAATAGGGCAGTATTGACTTGGTGCTTTGTCACCCAGCGGGAGTTTGACGTTGCCCGACTGATTTGTGATGAGATGATGCCGAGGGGACCCCTCAAGTCCAAGGGATTCTATTACCCTTCTTTGGTCACTACTCTTTGCCTCTCTCACTATACACCCGTATTACCTACTGATGGTGAGATTCCACAAAAAGCTCCGTTTAAAGCTTCTGGTATTCGGGTTGGTAGAGGTAACGACCCCATTGACATTGATGACGATGACGCCCTATCCCGGTTGTCCAGTCCCGGAGGTCCACTGACTCCGCAGGTACATCTAGGCAAGCTCATTATGGAGCTGGACGACCCCGATCCCAGTCCACCAGACCTATGCTTAGGTCTTTGGAGGAAGAAGTTGCGGATTTACGCACTTCTGTGGACGGCCTGCACACGCACATGGACCCGATGTCACAGAGGCATTCTAGGTCTGAGAGCCATTTCATGGCATGGTTTAGATCATTGGGTCGAGCATGCAATGTCGACCCCGCCACCGTGTCCGACTCAGATTGATTCCCAGGTAAGTTTTCTAAACATTCCGTGCTTTATATTGATTTTTATGATATAAGGACATGCCATGATTTTAAGTGTGGGGTGGGAGACTTACGATGTAGTGTATTGTATGTTGTACATAGTATATTTAGTTGTATAGTATATTAGCTGGCTTGGCCCGATGATAGACACTTGGCGACGGGTTTCTTAAGGGTCTAAGTTGGAACAAAAAACAAAAAAAATCAAAATGTTTTTAAAAAAATCCAAAAATATGAGTAGATGACTCTTCCTTATGACGGACTACCTAGACAGTACTCTTCAGGGAAGTAGTCCATGTAGGAATTTTTGTTTCTTTTCTTTTCTTTTTCTAGGTAGTGTATCACCTCCCCCTTGGTTTTTCTTTTGGCCACGGTTCTTTTCCAAGAGTTTTTATTGAACCAGGTTAGGTAGATTTTTCTTTTTAGAATTAGAGGGTGAAGGTTAATATGTAACCCCAAGTATGCACACTAGCAAAACTAAAATGAACTTGAGAATGTATTATCTGAGCTTGACTGTAGATTCTAGGATATGCCTTAAATTACACAATACAGCTTGCTTGAACATTGATATGACTTTGTAGATGAACCTGATTCAGAATGAGTTACATGTTAAGTGTGTGTGAGTTTCTACCTGCATTATATGTTTATACATGATACCTAGAATATGCCCTGTGTGTGTGCAAAGCGAAATAGAAGTTGTTTAGTTATAGAGATGATAGAGGCATTTCTTTCTTTGTGTAACCCCATAAATCAAATGCTGTGAATTCACATGTACATAATATCTTAGTTAACGCCTTTGAGCCTTAAGCATATTTTTGATAACCCTATGATGTTCAAAATCTATATTATACATTGTTGTACCTTACCTCCTAGAAGCACTCGAATTGTAATGAATATGCAAAGGTGAAAGTGTGGGTGAGGGGAAATTGAAAAAAGGGAAATCAAGAATGAATGGTAGAAAATGGTGAACTAGCAATGTACAGTAAATGCTTACACGCAATGAAAAAAAAAAGGATGTATATATGTAAATAAGAAAGCCAGTTGCACCGAATGAAAATGGGGATTAAAAGTAAATAAAAGGTGAAAGAATGGTTAGGGTGAGCATAATGAAAAGCTTAAAAGGAAGTTTGTGTAAAAGAAGTGCTTAGGGAGGTTAGCCACTATAACCAAAAGTATCCTACCCGTCCCATAGCCTACATTAAAACCCTTAAAGACCTCTTGATCTTTGATTAAATGACTCGATTAGTGGAGTATTACACAAGGGACAAGCCCATGGTGTGTTTGTGTACATATAAATGCTCCTTGCTGAGATTGAGTGAAATTTTTCTATATATATGAGTTCCATGTTATAAATTGCATATGTGTGGGAACTTCTCTCAATATGATTGTGTGAGGGCATGTAACTGAGGAAGAAAAGGGTAAGTTTGCAAGTCTGTGATAATAATTAGAGTAAGCAATGATGTGTTGGCATTTGAGTTTACAGTTGAGTAAGGATTGTGCATTACATAGGTTAATCATGAATGATAGCTTGTGTGACATATTTTGGAGGAGACATTGATAAGATAAGCCTAAAAGTGTGATTAAAGTTGCTCGATGATGAGCAAAGGTTTAAGTGTATGGTATTGATAATAGGTGAATTTGACTATATTTATGCCCTAAATAATCACACTTTAATGTTGTTTTGATAATATATACGATGGAAAAATGCTCTTATTAGTGTTTTTAGTGTGTTATAGATACACAACAGTTGAGGAAGGCTAAATGAGCAATTTTGGAGTCAAAAGAAGGTGAAAAAGGCCATGTGAGAAACAAATCAAGAAATTGTGCTGGAATAACCCGGAAGAATCTGCGGCACTGTTTGACCGCAGTTCCACCGCGATCGGATTAGAACCGCGGTAGAACAGGCCTGCGGAAGTTTTGAAGATTCAGAGGGCATCACCCATCGCGGTTCCACCGCGACCGCGGTGGAACGCGGAAAATTCTGGGGCTGAAGTGTAAAAACGAAAATTGTAATGCCTAAACCATATATATATTGTTAGGATTCGCCCAAAGGAGGCAAGTTTTGTACTATTGACTACTTTTGCAAGAAAATTAGTAAGAGAGAATTCTCTTAACATCTCTCTTTCTTTTACTTTGAATTCTTGATTATGAAATGCATTATCTCTTTTGCTTTCTTAATTATGAGTAGCTAAATTCTTATCTAAGGTTTTGATAGAACCTATTGATTGATGAACTTTTGGGTTATGTGAATACAAATTGTTAGTTAAATTTCTATTTGTTCAACTTCGTTCTTGTTGTAGTTAATTGATAGGATCCTCAATTAGCTGTGTCTATTTAGTGTGCATAACTTGGAAAAGAGTGCATATTTAGGTTATTGTTGAACAACACCATACCTAGATTATTAGAGGAATCTATAATTGTAGGTGTAAAGGTGAGATTAGGAATAACGAAACCTTGGGTGAAATCTATAGTGAACTGTGCTAATTAAAGCTAGCTAGGGTAGCTCGAAAGAGTGCAATAATAAATTATTATAATTTCTCGGGAGAGAATTACGGTAGAATTAGGGTTCATGATTGATAGAGAAGTATTGACAATTTGTATGGGCATAAAGAGAAGGGATTCCATCAATAGGGAAAATCATCACCTTAGTCTTTCTCATTATTCATTACAACACATTCAGTTATTTTCTTCAATTTTTTAGTTTATTACAAAAGTAGTTAGTAGAAACCACTCACAAAGATATTTGAAAGTTTGGGAAGTTGATTCAGAAGTATTGTTGGGTTTTGAAGGTTGTAATTGATAGGTTAACTCTCCGTGGGATTCGACTCCGGACTTATAAACCGGGTTATATTTGCAGCAACTGCATTGTCCTTTTAAAAGGTATAGTTGGGCGTAATCAATTGCCGAGTGACTTCATTTTAGCCGGTGATACAAACAGTTAAAAGAAAATTTTTGAAGCTTTTGATCATAATAGTTTTGTGGGGCCATGATATTTGCACGAGTGTAAGAACTTCTCATTATATGTAAAATGGGTAAAATAGAAATTTTAAATTTAAATTATTTCAAAATACATAAATGTGTCATTCTTTTGGAATGAACTAATAAGAAAAATATTTTATGTAAATTGAAAGGAAATGAGTATATATTTTTGAATAATATTATATTTCTATTTGTTTGTATCACCGGCTATATATATGGCTGATTTTTTTAATTCAGTTTTTGATGAATAAAATATTTCCTAACAAAATTAACCACACTCAATTATAAACTAATAATAATTATATTATTTTATTACCTTTTTCTAAAATTACCAAGTAACTTGTTAATAGCTTATCACAGGGCTTAACTACAATGTTACTTATATATAACAACTTTATTCATTTTGCTAAGAATAGAATTCTACTTGGAGTGAATGTCTATCTTGTGGAGAGTTTTACTTTGTGACTAAGTCATAATTTCTCCTATAAATAGAGGGTCTTACCCCATTGTAAATCATCCCAAAATTCAATAAGAATTTCCTCTCTCTCTTTCTCTGCAATATTGCTCTTGTTCTTTTATTATTTCATAACACGTTATCAGCACGAGACTCTACCGTCTCAAGAAGCTCTTTGAGAAGATTAAGGTAATTTTTCTCCTCTTTTTAATTATGACTGACATTATGAAAAGAAAGTTCGTTGCCCTTGAAATTTTGGGCAAGAACTATATGACATGGGTGTTGGATGCTGAAATCCACTTAGATGCAATGGGTCTTGGAGACGCCATTAAAGACAGAAATAAAGCATCCACCCAAGATTGTGCTAAGGCCTTGATTTTCTTGCGCCATCACCTTGATGAAGGGTTGAAAATTGAATATCTCACAGTCAAAGATCCACTTATTTTGTGGAATGGCTTAAAGGAAAGATATGACAACTTAAAGTTGGTCACCCTTCCACAAGCACGATATGATTGGGCTCATCTGAGGCTCCAAGACTTTAAGTCTGTTTCTGAATATAATTCTGCGATGTTCAGAATTACTTCTTAATTGAAACTTTGTGGAGATACTATCAGTGATTATGATATGCTTGAGAAAACGTTTACAACGTTTCATGCCTCCAATATGGTTCTGCAACAGCAGTACAGAGAGAGGTTTCAAGAAGTACTCTGAGCTGATTTCTCTTCTTCTTGTGGCTGAGCGAAATAATGACTTGCTCATGAGAAATCACGAAAATCGACCCACTGGGTCTACACCATTGACTGAAGCGGATGAGGTATATTCCCATTATGCTAAGCGTGAAAAAGGCCGTGACTCTATTCGCAGTCGTGATCGTGATCATAGTCGTGGTCGTGACTCTATCCGTAATCGTGATCGTGATCATGGACGTAGCCGCGGCCGTGGCCGTAGACAAGGAAGAAATTTTCCTGGTGTTAATCATCCCCCAAAGAGAAATAACCACCAAAAGTGGAAAGGAAAAGATGAGAAGCCAAAAGCAAATGGTTCCGAAATCGAATGCTATCGTTGTGGTGGAAAAGGGCATTGGGCAAAATTTTGCCGTGTACCAAGACATTTGGTTGATCTTTATCAAGCATCCCTAAAGAATAAAGGCCCCTGATGCCAATTTTGTCTCTGACAATGATTTTGACATCACCCACTTGGATGTGGCAGACTTCTTTGAGCGCCCTGATGGAAAAATAAACCACTTGATCGGTGATGGATCCGTGGATAAAGATGATTGAGTAGTTTAATTTTTATTTTTGCCTATTCATAATAGCTAGTGAATAAATATCATGTAATCATATGAATAGTACTCATTAGTATCAATTAGTATTACTTTATGAATTAGTGTTAGTTCATTCGATTAAATATAATTCTAGTATTTATTTTAAATAATGTTTCAATTTTCTTAATTTTCAAAGATTAATATTTTTTTAAAGTAACGTTATGACTTTCAAATAACCAAGTTAAGAGGTTATGTGAAGGCTACTTCAATTTTTTTCCCCAAGAAAATTGAAAACTTTATTTTTTTTTTGCTTTTCGCAACTGACATGCTACGTTGCTAATTGTATGAAAAAAATATTTCAGCATCACAGACAAAAGGCACATGTCCATATGAACCATTACAATTCCCTTTATTATGTCACAAACACCAATACGGATTTCCACTCAATCAAGTAATCATAATTCATTCCTAAAGCCGACTTGATTAAATCTGACACATTAATTGAACAAGTCAATGAGTATATTTTTTATCCAATTCCGTCTGTATTTTTCTACTGTGCAAGACTATTAAGTCATTCAATGAAAAACATAATTAATTTTTTTTATTACTATGTAATTGTTTGTATCATAAACAAAGTTTGTTCGAAATTGCATTATTTATTGAGTTATTGACTTCCCTTTGTCTCTTTTCCTTTATCTTTGAAAATACTTATATTTATTTATATATTTTTTTTGTATGTCAATCTATGGGAAGCAAATATGGATATTTCACAAAGAAAACGTGGATCAAAGTTCAATTGTAAAAATATTTGTTTAGTTGATTCATGTACAACACATACAATACTCAAAGAGAAGAATTATTTCTCTCATTTAAGTATGTGTAAGGCAGATGTTACTACAATTTCTGGTAGTAGTAAATTAATTGAAGGCTCTGGAAGAGCTACTATAACTCTGCCTATGGGAACAATACTTATCATAGAGAATGCAATGTTCTACTCCAAGTCCAAGAGGAACTTGTTGAGTTTTAAAGATATCCGGAGAAATGGATATCATATTGAGACAATAGATGAGAATAATCTTGAATATCTCATTACCAAAAATGCCTCTGGCCAGAAAATGGCTATTGAGAAGTTCCCATCTTTGTCTTGTGGCCTGTATTGGACAAGAATTAGTGCAATTGAGGCACATTCTATTGTAAACCAAAAGGTTACCGATTCCAATACTTTTGTACTTTGGCATGATCGATTGGGACACCTTGGATCAATTATGATGAGACGAATCATAGAAAACTCAAATGGGCATCCATTAAAGAATTTAAAGATTCTTTTAAATGATGAATTTTCTTGCACTTCTTGTTATCAAGGCAAGTTAATTATTAGACCATCACCAACAAAGGTTGGAATTGAGTCCCCTACGTTTTTGGAACGTATACAAGGGGACATTTGTGGACCTATTCACCCACCTAGTGGGTCGTTCAGATATTTTATGGTCTTGATAGACGCATCCTCTAGATGGTCTCATGTGTGCCTATTGTTATCTCGCAACCTCGCGTTTGCAAAATTAATGGCACAAATAATTCGATTACGGGCACAATTTCCCGATAATCCAATTAAGTCTATTAGACTTGATAATGCTGTTGAGTTTTCATCCCAAGCATTTAATGATTATTGCTTATCAATTGGGATAAAAGTGGAACATCCTGTAGCTCATGTTCACACTCAAAATGGTCTTGCAGAGTCTTTAATTAAACGTCTGCAATTGATAGCAAGACAGTTACTCATGAAAACGAGGCTGCCCACTTCTGTTTGGGGTCACGCCATTTTGCATGCAGCAATGCTAGTTCGTCTCAGACCGACAAATTATCATAAATATTCCCCGTTGCAATTAGTTTTGGGTCATGAACCTAATATATCCCATTTAAGAACTTTTGGATGCGCGGTATATGTGCCTGTAGCACTGCCATATCGCACCAAAATGGGTCCGCAAAGAAGGTTAGGAATATATGTTGGGTTTGAATCGCCCTCCATTATTCGCTACCTCGAGCCATTAACGGGAGATTTATTTACTGCACGATTTGCAGGCTGTCGATTCGATGAGACACTTTTCCCAAAATTAGGGGGAGAAGTTGGTGAAACCAAACGGGAAATTTTGTGGAAAAATCCATCATTATCTCATCTTGATCCACGTGCCTCTATTTGTGAAAAAGAGGTACAAAAGATTATTCATTTGCAGAGAGTAGCAAATCAAATGCCCGATGCATTTACGGATATGAAAAGGATAACAAAATCACATATCCCTGCGGAGAATGTTCCAATCCGTATTGATGTTCCTATTGGACAATCTTCTAGTGTCATAGCTAATGAGTCAAAAGCACGCATGAAACGTGGCGGACCATTAGGTTCCAAAGATCGAAATCCTAGAAAAAGGAAAATAAATGATCAAAATGACACTATGAAAGAATCTCATGAAGAAATCCACGACTTAATAAATTATGAGATTCATGAGGAATCCATTGAGCCTGAGACTCAAGAAAATAAGGAACTATCAATAAATCTAATCGATATTGAGACAAATTTGAATCGATTAAATATAGTGGTGGATTATGTCTTTGCATATAATGTTGCATCCAACATTATGCAAGAAAGTGAGGATCTTGAACCTCAATCTATTGGAGAATGTCGACAAAGACTTGATTGGCCAAAATGGCAAGAAGCAATCCAATCAGAATTGAATTCACTTGCAAAACGTGAAGTTTTTGGGCCTGTAGTCCAAACACCTCATGGTGTTAAGCCCGTTGGCTATAAATGGGTCTTTGTACGCAAGAGAAATGAGAAAAATGAGGTACAAAGATATAAGGCACGCCTTGTTGCACAAGGATTTTCACAAAGGCCTGGTGTCGATTATGAAGAGACATATTCACCCGTTATGTATGCTATAACATTCCGTTATCTTATTAGTTTTGCTGTCCATGAAAAACTTGACATGCATTTAATGGATGTGGTTACTGCCTACCTTTACGGCTCACTTGATAATGAGATATACATGAAAATTCCCGAGGGCTTCAAAATGCCTAATAATTCAAAATCCCGAGAAATGTTTTCAATCAAATTGCAAAGATCTTTGTATGGTCTAAAGCAATCAGGACGAATGTGGTATAATCGTCTTAGTGAGTATTTATTAAAGGAAGGCTATATAAATGATGCCATTTGCCCATGTGTTTTCATAAAGAAAACAACATCGAAATTTGTTGTACTTGCCGTATATGTTGATGACATAAACCTTATTGGAACTCCTATAGAACTCCGAAAGGCAATTGATTATTTAAAGAAGGAATTCGAGATGAAAGATCTCGGAAAGACAAAATTATGTCTTGGTTTGCAAATTGAACATTTGGCAAACGGATTTTTTGTTCATCAATCTACCTACATAGAAAAGGTACTTAAATGGTTTTACATGGATGGAGCACATCCATTAAGTACTCCGATGGTTTTTCGATCACTTGATGTGAACAAGGATCCATTCCGACCTCAAGAAGAGAATGAAGAGCTACTTGGTCCCGAAGTACCATATCTTAGTGCAATTGGTGCACTAATGTATCTTGCCAATACTACAAGGCCCGACATAACTTTTCCAGTTAATGTCTTAGCAAGATATAGCTCTGATCCTACAAGGAGACATTGGAATGGGATCAAACACATATTGCGGTATCTAAAAGGGACTACCGATATGGGCTTATTTTATGGCAACAATTGCAGTCCCGATCTTGTTTGTTATGCTGATGCTGGGTATTTATCCGACCCACACAAGGCTCGATCTCAAACAGGTTATGTGTTTACCTGTGGAGGCACTGCAATATCTTGGCGATCGACTAAGCAATCAATTGTGGCTACTTCATCTAATCATGCTGAGATAATTGCTATTCATGAAGCAAGTCGAGAGTGCGTGTGGTTGAGGTCTATAATACATCTTATTCGAGATAAATGTGGTGTGAAATGTGACAAGTTACCCACTATTTTGTATGAAGACAATGCAACATGCATAGCTCAATTGAAGGGAGGATTCATAAAAGGAGATAGGACAAAGCACATTTCACCAAAGTTATTTTTCACACATGATCTTCAAAAGAATGGTGATATTAATGTGCAACGGATTCGTTCAAGTGATAATATGGCTGATTTGTTCACAAAATCTCTACCAACGTCAACCTTCAAGAAGCTAGTGTACAAGATCGGGATGCGAAGGCTTAAGGATGTGAATTGATGCTCTCATCAGGGGGAGTTAATGCGCGTTGCACTCTTTTTTCCTTACAAGGTTTTGTCCCACTGGGTTTTCCTTGCGAGGTTTTTAACGAGGCAACCAAAAGGCGTATTATTAGATATGTGTACTCTTTTTCCTTTTCTAGATTTTTTTCCATTGGGTTTTATTTTAGTTAAGGTTTTAATGAGGCACATTACTTATTGAGTAGACATTCAAGGGGGAGTGTTAAGAATAGAATTCTATTTGGAGCGAATGTCTATCTTGTGGAGAGTTTTACTTTGTGACTAAGTCATAATTTCTCCTATAAATAGAGAGGTCTTACCCCATTGTAAATCATCCCAAAATTCAATAAGAATTTTCTCTCTCTCTTTCTCTGCAATATTGCTCTTGTTCTTTTATTATTTCATAACACATTTAATATATATAGATTGTCGCATATGAATACTGCATCAATTTTGCGTTGCCGAACGTCAGGAGATGTTTATGACATTTAACTCTTTTATTTAAGTTAGGAATAGGAATGCGTTTTTCATAATTTTCAAAGGATACTTTTTTCCGTTTTCTATTTACATTATATATATATCTTCAAAAGCGGATTTTCTTCCTCAAAACCTAATTTCTCTTGTCACTTTGTCTGTTTTCTTCTCTCCATAATAGAACGGTGCTCGAAATTCCATCACCATTAATGGCAACTCGTGATGCTTCTTTCCTGGATGATCTTGACGGATTGTCCGATAACGAAAAGAATCTGCTGCGTGCGGCGCTAGATTATGATGAGCTAGATAACTTTTTCAAGCTCCGAAAATCACGTCGCTACATTCTGATAATGCAGAAAGTTGAAGCTGCCCTAATTGAGTCTGATGATAAACCTAAATTAATTGGCGTTGATGAGCAGTTGATAATACACTGCAGTGTGTTATCAGGTGACATTGAGAATGAAATTGTTTTAATCCACAATTTCATACGCGACAAGTATCAATTCAAAGTTCCTGAGTTAGAATCACTTGTTCATCATCCTATTGATTATGCCCGGGCTGTTAAAAGAATTGGCCAGGAGAGGGATATGACTACTCTTGCCAGCGACTTGGAAGGATTGCTACCCTCAGCTATCATCACGGTTTTCTCTTGTTGGAGACTTGGAAAGATAATGGAAGCATGTGATAGAGTCCTTGCTCTTGATTCAGCAAAGGAAAAGCTTGTGCATTTTGTCGAGAGTCGAATAGGATATGTTGCTCCGAATCTCTCTGCTCTTGTTGGGAATGCAGTTGCTGTTAAACTTATGAGTACTGCTGGTGGTCTCTGGTCCCTGTCAAAAATGCGCCTTTCTGATGTCCTGCATCTTGGTGGCAAAACGAGAGCTTATTATATTGAACAAAGTGAAATAATTCAGATTACTCCTCCACCTCCTGCCTTTAGGTGCCAAGTGTATTCAATGCTGGCAGTCAAATCAATATTAGCAGCTCGTGTTGACTCCACTAGAAGACATCCCACCGGAGAATATGGAACATCTCTTAGGGAAGAGCTCCGTAAAGTGATAAAGAAATGTCATATATTTTGTGACTGCTATTTTTTCTGATGATGACCTTCAAGAATAAATTTAGCTAATTTTGACATGAATTATAGTCTTATCTCTATTTTTTTTTTTAATTAACCGAGAAATGCCCAAGGCCAGTGGCGCAAGGTTCGAAAGTCCATGGATAATGCGCCGCCCCTCAATGAAATGGTCTCTTAATTTTTCTGCCTTCTCCATTGTTACATCATATCTGAACTCCAATAAGATGCAACCCTTTACCAATGTTTGAAGTAAATGCATGAACATATCGCTTCTTTTAACAAAAAAGTAAGGGATAGAATTTTAAAGGTTGGAAGTTTACACAGCCCACAGAGACAAGCTGTTTTATAATACTGTTGCATATGGACAAACAACGGAAAAACACTTGAAAGTAGTTAAAACTACAGACCGAAACGTTGAATTTGCACAGATTCTTTGACATTGGACATGGATCACGAGAAAATAATTGATTCAATGAATGGTATAATGCCTGAATCAGCTGTAACTCAATACAACAGAAAACTGGAGAATGTATATCACATATACTACAGAACAATGCCTCCAAAAAGACTACGTGGTATACTGGCGCCGTAGTGTGTCTCATTTGATATTACATCTTACTGGGGTAATTGCTAAGGTTCCTTGGAAGGTATGCTTGTATCTCTAGATGGAAACTCTCCAAATGTTAGTGCACTTCTGTAACGAACTGTCAATAGCTCTAATCTAATTACTGATTACATGAAGTAAGGCAATATTACTGTTGTAGCATTCTTGTCTATTAATTGAGCAATAATCTTCTACACAGCTTGACATGTATGCACGCCTAAACATAAGTTTCTCTTCACAACTTCTCATAAGGTGTATTAGTAATACGTTGGAGTTAGTTTTTGTCGACTCTTTAGTTTGGTGTACTAGAAATAACATGTATAGCATAATTTTTTTTTAAATTATTTATTTACAAAAATATCCTCCGGTTTTTGGGATAAGGTTTTGAAAGGGAAGTTACGTCTTTATACGTGTTATTCATGTATTAAAAATAATGATATTGCTAATCTAATCTCATGGCTTGCTATGCATAAGAATAATACTGAATAGTACATGTGTTAGTTATATATAAATCGAAAAATACTACCAAACATGTGATTAATGATACCAAAGCTAATGCATATATTATTTTCCCTAATATATCCTATCAAAAGTCCGATTTAATTTGTGTCGAAAATTAATTTGTCTAGAGCAAACTTCATTCCAGGTTTTACAAACCACTTTGCTAGCTATTGAAACTTGGGAGACGTAGCTGCCGCAGGATATTACCTAAATATTTCTGCCTTAAATAAGATTTAATGAACTGAATTTGCCATATTTTGTTCTCTTTCTTATATAGTGATCATGCTGGTTGAAATATAGATTAAGAGGTTGGGAAGGTTGTCGACAATGAAAGGCTTGGAGCCATTTAAATCTTGTGGTCTTAAATAATATATCGTCATTCCAATTTTTTTTTAAAAATAAATCCACTAGGCGAGGTGCCTACGGCTAGTTTTATATATATATCTAGTAAGAAAGTAACAAAGTAACACAAAATGTCGATGAGTCTAAGTAGTGTAGCTATTTATCTAATGTGATTACATATTCCCTGTTATCAATCTTGAGTATAGTACTCAAAATTGATATCACATTAAGCAAATGGCTACTGTATAAATAAATTGCATTACAAAACTGGCCACAAATCCTTCTCTTGCACATGTTTGAGTCATAGTTGCCCTTTTCCGTGAGTATTTTCAGAATTGTGGTGATTATATCTCCTTTGAATATTGTGTTGAATCACTTCCAGAGATCAGCATATCCACACAGTTGATGTTTATAAATTCTGCAGCATTCCTGCCTTTATTGTTGACAGTGTCTTGTTGCTCACAGTGGTTATTCATGTTCCTTGTTGTTGCAAATTGTTCCTGAGTTGGTATATCTTCTTTGTGAATCCTAATATCTGTAGCTGCTAGCTTATTCCATGTTGCCCTTTTGTTGTGTCCCATAATGACTACACAAAACAGTATCTCGACCATGTATATCTGTAGATCAGTTGCATCCTTAGCCTGTGCCCTGTGAGTTCAAATAGAAAGTACTGCCTTATAGCTGGGATACAAGGCAGCATTTTGATGTTGTAATTATTACTATCCATGCATGATTGCTTGATGGACTGTACAACTGAGTTTCTTGTGTTCCATTTAGAGCTGGAACACACTGCAGTTCTATACAATTCATACGATCACTCAGTTGTTTCCTTTGCATCTGCATTGTCATGGTTGTGCCTACCCTTGCTTCCGTCTCCTTGGATTGAGTACATAGTACTAATACCATCAAGTGAGAGTTGTTCAAGGGACAGGGCATGACTACAGTAACATTCCCTGCAAAAAAGAAAACTAGGTTAGCAATAAAAATGATCACCACACTCTTCTCCAACGGTTTTGAGTATCATGATCAACTAAGCCTCTAGATCCCTTCCAGCTCCTGCTACTCATTTCCTCTTCCATTTATATCTTCTTGCAACCTTCACCCTTATATAAGGACATTGCAGCTTATCACTATTAACAATTTTCCTCCCTTGGATATCCAGATCTCCAAAATCATTGCATTCTATCGGGCCAATATCTAGAGCATAATTGTCTTTATGATCTGCCAACTTATTATCCTCCCTCAATGTATGAAACACCTTCAAATTACATCTATCCATCAAATCTTTTATCTCCTCTATATGTACCACTACAGACCATGGTGCATTCCATGCTCCTAGTATCACATTTTTTACTAGCATTGAATCAGTATGCAAGTCAATCAGTATATAATCATGTGCTACACAATATCTCAAAGCTTCGAAAATTGCTTTCACCTCTGCTTCTGTATTTGTGCCTTCTTCTATTTCTTTACCACACGAATATATTACATTCCCTTCCTCATTTCTCAGCACATAGCCAATAGAACTCCTACCAGGATTGCCCTTAAAAGCACCATCTGTGTTGACCTTCACCTAGCCTTGTTCAGGGAATTCCCACATCACCTTATTATATTTCAACTTAGGTATAAATTGCTCTATCATGTGAATCAGGTCAGGCCACTTGTGAGGCACATTCTGCATGTATGGCTTTCTGAATCTAACTAAATATTGCAAAGTAGTAGATACCTGATATATCACTCTATTCATTGAAACTGCATCTCCATATTTGTAAGAGTTTCTCCTCTTCCATAACTCCAATACTATAATCGATGGTAAGGCTTGCATAACTGGTTGCAATCTTGGTATCACCTGTGCAGTCCAACACTTAACTATGGCTTGATGGAATGTTAATTCTTCAACTTTAATACCAGCAACATATAAGAAGTATTTCCACACTTTTCTGGCAGCATAGGAGGTAAAAAATAAGTGTGGTAGAGTTTCCTCTTGAGGGACAACACAACACCAATATCTAGAAGCCATTAGGTATCCCAATCTTCTGAAAAAATCATCTAAAGGTAGCTTATTCTTCTACATCTTCCACATGATAAAGGAAATCTTAAATGGTAAACCTTTAATCCATATCATCATATAGCTCTACATGGATCCTTTCTCCTTCTTATATAACCCCATGCAGATCTCAAACTGAAATTGCCCTTTGTCTCTAACATCCAAAAAGGTCTATCCAAAACCATATTTTCCCCAGGTGGGTTGATGTTCTGCAGTATATGTGTAGATAGATCTTCAGGCAACAACTGCCTTGTACCACTTCATTAACATTCTGAATAGCTTCATCACAATAAAAATCTGGTGGTGTAATAAAATTCAAAGCCCCAGACGTGTCCAATTTTCAAACTAATATAAGGAAGAGCCCATATTTGGTTGCCACATAATCTGATGCTCTATAAGATCCCTATATTCCAACATTTTTCTCCAAATGTGTGAGCCATCTCTCGAAGGTACTATGCCTGGATTTAGTTTCTTACCGTATTTTTGGCTC
The DNA here is from genome assembly GCA_032618575.1 of Nicotiana noctiflora. Classification (NCBI taxonomy): domain Eukaryota; kingdom Viridiplantae; phylum Streptophyta; class Magnoliopsida; order Solanales; family Solanaceae; genus Nicotiana; species Nicotiana noctiflora. The sequence goes on along the minus strand of JASVEL010004252.1, from coordinate 236,362 downwards.
ATGAAAGAGCTCCATAATGATGGTTTTGTTATGAAGTTCCACCATAACTTGCAAAAGAGAGCTTTGGACACATCACGGAGGGATCTGAATCCTATACCCCCTTCCTCTTGTGGTAGACACAAAGTATCCCAAGAAGCCCAGTGTCTACTGCCTCCTTCTATTGAATTTCTCCAAAAAAACCTTGCCATAAGCTTGTGCAGCTTGTTAATAACAAAAGCTAGTGCATTGACTGCAGACAACAAGTGTATAGGCATACTCTGCAAGACATGAGATATCAACACTGCCCTGCCCCCAATAGACAACATTTCACTCTTCCAAGACTGCAACTTATCCAACACTGTGTTCATCATATCATTGTAATACTCAATCTTTCTTCTAGCATAGAAAATAGGACAACCCAAGATCTGAGTGGAAACTCCTGTCTTCTAATTCTTGTTACCCTTTAATCTTTTGAAACACTGTTTCATTGGTTAAATGATGCACGTAAACTACATACTTGGATTTATTTATCAGCTGGCCAGAGGCTGTTTCATAAGCTGCCAGTACTTACATTATTAACTGCAGTGATGTTTCATCTGAGGAAGAGAAAATAATTATGTCATCTGTATATGCCAAGTGATTCACCTTAGGACTCCACTTGGGTAATCCAAAACCACAAAAATAAAGATTGGAATGCAGGCTATTTAGACCCCTTAACAAAGCCTCTGCTGCCAGTATAAAGAGAGTTGGAGATAAGGGATCTTCCTGCTTCACTCCTCTTGTTGATTTAAAGAAACCATAAGGTTGGCCATTTATCAGAACTGAATACCAATTATTAGAGGTTAGACCAAACACCCAGCCTATAAATCTTTCAGGGAAGCCCATTTTTCTCAATACTTTTCTCAAAAAAATCCATGACAACCTGTTATATGCCTTCATCATGTCCAATTTGATTACCACATTTGGACCCGCCTTAGTTCTTAGTCTAATATCAGTTACTATTTCCTATGCCAATAAGACATTCTCTACAATGCTTCTACCCTTTACAAAATCTGTCTGTTCATCAGATATTCGATTATGCAAAAGACAAATTACTAAGGGTGTGCATTCGAATCGGTTTATTGATAAATCGAATCGATTATTTGTTATCGGTTCATCGATAAATGAAATCGAAAAAATCGAAACCTTATTGAAACGATAACGATAAGCAGTTGTACAAATCGATAAGTAATTATCGATAAGGGTTAAAATCGAATCGATAAATCAAATGCACACCCCTAATTATTTCATCTACCACATTTAAGGAATGATCATATTTAAAGTTGAAGGGAATGAAGTTCAAATTAATGGAATATAGAATTGACAGTGATGATGTATTTTTATTTTTGTTAATACCGTTGGAGTGTTGGTGGCATATATTTGATCCCTTACTTTAGTTTCATTGTATATGTCTATTGACACAATTTTTATGTTATAAACAGTGTTCGTCTTATGTTAGCTTCTTTTTGTCCATATTAGTTAGGCGTGTTTATAGCGATATACTTTCCGTGGAATCCCGTAAATTTTCTTATTGGTGTAATCGATAACCGAATCGATAAGCCCCAAAAATTAATAAATCGAAATCGAAAAAATCGAAACCTTGTTGAAACGATAACGATAAGCATATGTACAAACTGATAATCGATAAGTAATTATCGATAAGAGTTAAAATCGAATCGATAAATCGAATGCACACCCCTACAGCTAACCTCTCATGGATCACCCTTGAGAAGATCTTGTTTACAAAGTTGCTGAGACTGATTGGCCTCATATCAGAATAAGTGCACTCCTCCTCCTTTTTTTGTAGCAAAACCAGGTTTGTAAGAGTGATAAACCTAGGTAGTTACTGCCCATTGAAGAAAGCCTTCACCATCTCTACTACATCATCACCTATAATATCCCAACAACTGTGGAAAAGCTGCCATTAAAACCACCGGGACCTTCTGTACTATCACCATTAAGGCCATATACTGCTTGCTTGACCTCATCTCTAGTGGGCTGACTTAGTAGTTCTTGGTTCTGTTCTGCATTCACCATCTGTGGTACATGATCAATGATTTCAAAATTGGAAGGAACAACATCTTCATGGAATTGTTTTTGAAAGAACTGCACAGCCTCATTAGCCAATTCTTCTCTCTTCTCTCCACTCTCCATCTGCATTTTTTAATTCTTTTCAACTGCAACCTTTTCCTCCTCCCGTTCACATGTGCATGAAAGAATTTTGTATTTCTATCTCCATCACTGAACCAATTCATACCAGATTTCTTTTTCCAAAACTTCTCCTCCAAAGCCAAGTACCTGAATAACTCTGCCTGCACTTTCTGCAGTCTTTCCCTATTTTGAATAGTAGGGTGTAGCTCAAATTGTGCTTCATGTACTTTAAATACTTCCTCCTGGTTAGCTATCTTCTGAAAGATATCCTCATATGTATCCCTGCTCCAACTTGACAATGCATTTTCAGTTTCTTTAACTTGTGATTAAAGAGTATAAAAGGATTTGCTTGAAAGTCAGCTTGTCAATTCTCCTTTACCACCTCCTTAAAAGAAGCATGTTCAGTCCAAAATTTTAGAAATCTAAAGCTCTTCTTTATAGGAATAAATTCAGGGCTACAAGTGATCAACAAAGGACAATGATCTGACCCTATTTTAGACATACGAGTAACTTCTGATCCTGGCCAAACCTGCTGAAATTCAAAGTTTGCAAACACTCTATCCAATCTTTTAAAGATGCAATCCTCCTCTACACGCCCATTCCTATAGCCTGTTTGGTCGCGTTTATTTTCCGTGTGTGTGGGGCCAAAGGTCTTTTTCCCTGAAGTTAAAGTTATTTGGCCAAAGCTTTTGGCACAAAAAATTTATTTTTGAGTAGAAGCAGAAGCAATTGAGAAGCAGAAAAACATATCTTTTCCCCCCAATTTTTTTTTAGAAGCATATTTTTGAGAAAAATATACTTAGAAACATTTTCTAAAAGATGGTCATACACTAATTGCTGGTCAAAAGCATTTTCAATATATTAATAAAACACAAAATATTTCTCTCACCAAAATTATTTTTTGGAAAACACTTTTGAGAAGCACGGCCAATAAGGCTATTACAAGTCTATAAGGGAGTACATTTGAAAGTAAAAAATGAGAATTTTAAAATTAAAAGTTACTAAAAGAAAAGCAGTCCACATAGTGGTCAAAAAGTTGGAAATTACGCATTTTGAAGTTTAAGAAAGATCAAAAACTTTATTTCTCTCCTTAGTTTTACTCCATTACAATTCATTATTAAGTACAACTTTTTTTCCTAATAAGATATAAAACACGAAATGATAAGTACTTTGATATACTAATCCTAATAAGATATTTGAAGGGCCGGCTTGGTTCAGCGGTAAGCTTGCTTGCCGTGGATATACTAATCCATACAATATGTGAACTATCTCGTACCATATATAATGATGCCAAATTCAAAGCGTATAGCTTTTTTTTCGAAAAGTTTAAATCTCACCTTCACGGTGGGGGTTTAGGCATAGCCCCAAACCTGTATATTAGCATCCAAAATGAGAACACACGAAGAAGTGGGACATAAAACTTGAGCAAGAACATTTGCTACAGAGTTAGCTTCTATGAGCAAGATTTTGTATTGGTGAAATTGCAAACTATCCTTAATCTCCTCCACCCATTGAGACAATTCCCAAGGAATTCCATTCTTGTTAGTTAGCAATAGCATATTTACCACCAGCAGTGAGTCTAACTCCAAAATGATGTTACAATATCCCAGTTGATTGCACCAGTAAATTACCGCAAATAAAGCAGCCTGAATCTCTGCATGATTGTTAGTGCAGAAATTGAACTTTTAACATAATTACGTCTCCATTTCTATCCCTTACAATGTCTCCTATACCTGCGGTTTAATTTCCTGAACTACTGCTTGTAGAATTTGACAAGATTAATGTGAATATTTGAAACCTCTTTTTTGAAAGAAATTGGTAGATGCATTTTTCACCCATTTACATTGCATAATCACACTTAATATGATAAGGCAATTTCTCTTCTATAGATAGCAAATATTTTGTTCATTTGTAAATATCTCTTACTTGCTTTCTTATCTCCTATGGCATTTTGTCACGGCCCATTTTCTGAACAAGCCGAGACAAGCACTCAATCACTAAACATGACCGAGCGAACCATCTCTGCTTATCAAACCTATTATAACTCCAAACTTTATATGCAACAAAGAAATACTCTAACCAAATACTTTTGATTAATTCCGATATTATAAATAAATCAAATCCAAAACTTTATTCGTAGTAACTACTGAATTACTGCTAAGTTATTATAAAATAAAATCCGAATGTCAACCCAATGACTATGTCTATGAAGCCTCTATTGATAAACATACGCATTACTCAGGACATGAGATTTCCTGGACAGTTCTCTAAGTAAACAAAGATATAACTAAATAAAGATGACTCTAAGGAATACTCCACGAATAAAAATGGAGCTCATCAATAGCACTGGAAGAGAAGGAAGTCCTAACTCATAGCTTGCTCGCCTGAAATTTCGGTTCCTACGTTGTACCGCAGACCAACGTAGGTTCCCAAAAGAGAACGTTAGTACCATCCATTGTACTCAGTGAGTCTCAACAACAGCGGGAGAAACTTAAGTAATATATGCATTATGAGCAAAGGTTCTAAATGCATGTAAAACATAAAGCTTATACGAATAATTCTAAATAATTGCATAATAGTATTTATTAATATTCTAAAAGAAATTATTTTCTTTTTCTTTCTTGTAAAAAAAATACTTCACTTTATACTTTGGCAGTTCCAACTATCCTGACTTAATTCTGTCTCAGTTACCATGTGATCAGCGCGGGTTCAATCCCAGCCTGTTCGAATAGACCCAATCCACAAGGTGCCACTCGCTTCTTGGTTAAGCGCTCATGTATCATACCTTAACATGGCTAAGTAAAATCTCAGCAACGTGACCCTCGGCTTGTGTGCTCCCTACTTTGACACAAGTAGTTTCAGGAAGTAAAAGCATTGGTTAGGACCCGAGGCCTGGACGATGACCCCTTCTCAGAATAAAGGATACTCCCAAAAATCTTTTCTTCTAAAACTTCTTCTTGTGACTTTTCAAGTCTAAATCGTTTATACATACTCATACTGGTATCCTTAAATGTAAGGCATGACATAAAAATTTAAATAAATATTCAAAAGTATTTATAAAGGTTCTTGATCCTTCATGAATTTCTCAACATGAAATGGCATATATGAATAACATAAGAATCTAAATTTATGCACCTAAATCCAATAATCATCTAAACCTTAGCTAGAAAAAAATTCTAAACTAATAGGTACTTACTACTCCAATTAAGTACAAACAATAACATAAAAATCTAAAATTTATGCACATATATCCAAATAATCATCTAAACTTTAGTTAGAAAATAATTCTAAGCTAATAGGTACTTACTACTTAAGTATATTTTAATTCTCTTATGCAATTCATCAAATACATTATGTGCATGCTTTTGTGAGTTAAATCACTTTAGTAAAGGGTTATATCAACTCACCTCAAAATCTCTCGAGCCAATACATAGGCCTCAGTCCAATTGACACCAATCAAATAATTGATTCTACAATACTCAGTGTATTTTTAATCAATTTTAAAGTTTCACACCTAAACGTGAAATTTATTATTGATATAGAGGAAGAAGGGGATTAGCTATTAAATTCTTACCTATTACTACTATAGGGTAATGTGACGACCCAAAGGGTTATCACCTATTTTCCTCATCTGTTCCGTGCTTTTGAGGCCTTGAAAACCTTATTTTTATATTGCCTTGATTTACAGTCCGGGCGCGTAGCCGAAATTTTTTTGTGTTAGAATGTGTGAATTCTATGGAAAAAAAATTGAAGAATTTTGATATTAATATTGATATAGTTGACTTCGATCAATATTTTTGGTAAACGGACCCAGACCCGAGTTCGGACGGTCCAGGAGGGTTCGTAAAAAAATATAGGACTTAGGCATATGGCCGGAGTCGAATTCCGAGGCCTAGATCCCGAGATATGAATTTTTCTATTAAATTATTTTTCTGAAATTATTAAGGAAAATGAAAATAAAAATTTATTAAAAGACTATGGTATCAGGCTCGTATTTTGGTTCTGACGCCCGGTACAAACCTCATATATTGTTTAAGCACTTCCTGCAAAGTTTGACGGAAATTGAACGTCGTTTGACGTGTTTTGAACTATGAGTTCCAAGTTTGAAGGTTTATGAAGATTAAAAAAAGAAATCATGAATTTGAGGCTTGATTCTATGAAAACGATGTTATATTCGTGATTTGATCGCGCGAGCAAGTTCGTGGTATGTTTTTGAGGTTGTGTGCATGTTTGGTTTAGAGCCCCAAGGGCTCGGGTGAAAATTGGGTAGGCCCCGCGAGGCCTTAGCTTAAAAATATCACATGTCCACTACAACAGGTCTCACGCGGCCGAAATACATTTCTATGCGGTTCGTGTGGATTGGTCCAGAGAGGGCGCAGGTTTAAGCTCAACCAGTGTGACCGTGCACCAAAACAGTGCTCTCCGCACTGGGTACCACGCGGCCGCAATATAATTCTATGCAGTCCGCGTGGCCAGATTCCGAAGAGTCGCGTTTGACCAGCGCAGCCGCGCACCAAAACAGTGCGGTCAGCGCTGGGTAGGTTCAAAAAGTGCATTTTTCTTTCCTTTTTAGGCGCGGCTGCATGGCATTTTTGTGCGGTCCGCGACAGCTTCCCAAAAAGTATATATATATATACCGAGATCAACAGCTATTTTACATTTTTTTTAAGACCCCAAACATAAGAGGTGATTTTCCAAATAATTCCTCTTCTACAAAACGATTGGTAAGTGACTTCCACTGTATTTTTTCTACTCCTTAACATCTTTAAATATAATTTCAATTTCAAAACAAAGATTTTAATGGGGGAATTGGGAGTTTAGTGTAGAACTAGGGTTTCTAAATTTGGGGTTTTTGGACCTTAATTTGGGGTCCAATTTCAAAACAAATTATATGTTTGAACTCGTAAGGGAATGGGTAACCGTATTTTGGTCTGAACCCCGAGTTTCGACCACATGGGCCCGGGGGCATTTTGGGAAATTTTGAGAAAAACTTTGGAAAAACCATTTTTATGCATTCAAACCAATTTATTTAGTGTTTACTAAAGTAATTGAAATAATTGTGATTAGATTCGAGCGAGTTGGAAGTTGAATCACGAGGTAAAGCAATAGTTGAAGGTTAAAAGAACTTCAAAGCTTTAAGGTAAGTGTTTGATCTATCCTAACTTGAGGGAATAGGAGAGAGTATAATAACTTGCTAATTGCTAAATGATTGAGTGCGGTGTATAGGCGTGGTGACGAGCATCTATACACCGGGGTCAAGCATGACCGTGAGTCATTTGTTGATACATGTTGTGAGCTAATGTGGAACTTTCCTAAGTTATATTATTGAGCCCTTGCCGGGTTATGAAGGATGTGTATTGTTCCCTTGCCGGGACCTTGTGATGTTGTTGTTATTGCTCCATTGCCAGGATATTGTCATGACTATTGTCACTCCCTTGCCGGGATGGTACTTGTTGTTTATTTCATTCTTCTTGCCTGTTAATTGTGACTGTTATTTGGGTGAGGAAGAGTGATAAAGCACGAAGGGTGATGTCGTGCCATTTTTTATTATATTTGCATGAAGGATCATTCTGTGCCATGTTTTACTATTTATGCACGAAGGATCATACCGTGCCATGTTTTACTTTTTATACACGAAGGATCATTCTGTGCCATGTTTTACTATTTATGCACGAATGATCATTATGTGCCATGTTTTACTATTTATGCATGAAGAAACATTCTGTGCCCTTGTTAATTAAATCATGCAAAAAGGATCATGCCGTGCCATGAATGTGAGGATGAGAGTAAAAGCACGAAGGGTGATGCCGTGCACTTTTATTTGATTATTTGGTGAGGATGAGATTAAAAGCACGAAGGTGATGCCATGCGCTTTTATTTGATTGTTTGGTGAGGATGAGAGTAAAAGCACGAAGTGTGATTCTGTGCCATTATTCAATTTATTGTTTTGTGATAACTGTTTGTTGCACTCTATTTTTTTTACCTTACTGATTAATTATATTTATTCGATTGTGCCCTCCCCCCCAGCATGTTCTCTCCCTTGCTATTTGTGTTGCTCAGTATTTCTATTATTTTGTGGTACATATGTATATAGAACTGTACAGGTTGATGTGAGTGTCTAGTCCTAGGCTTGTCACTACTTCGTCGGGATAGGCCGGGCACTTATCAGCACATTGGATCGGTTGTGCTGATACTACACTTCTGTGCATTTTTGCACAGGTCCAGGTTTTGAGCAGCAACAACAGCAGTAGTTCACTAGTGGGATTGTCATACTCTCGAGACTAAGGTAGCTTGCAGACGTCTGCAGGCCCGGCGTCTCTTCTCATAGTTTTCATTTATTGCTGTAGTCTCATTGTTTCGAGACAGATGGTTATTATTTTTCTTTCAGACCACTATGTGTAGTTATTCTTTCAGACCACTATGTATAGTTATTTTTGTGATAACTGTTTGTTGCACTCTATTTTTTTTACCTTACTGATTAATTATGTTTATTCGATTGTGCCCCCCCCCTCTAGCATGTTCTCTCCCTTGCTATTTTTGTTGCTCAGTATTTCTATTATTTTGTGGTACATATGTATTTCCCTGCGCCGAGGGTCGATTGGAAACAATCTCTCTGCCCTTTTGGGTAGAGGTAAGGCCTGTCTACATATTACCCTCCCCAGACCCCACTTTGTGGGAATATACTGGGTTGTTGTTGTTGTCGTTGTTGTTGTTGTTGTTGTGGTACATATGTATATAGAACTGTACAGGTTGATGTGAGTGTCTAGTCCTAGGCTTGTCATTACTTTGCCGAGATAGGCCAGGCACTTACCAACATATGGGGTCAGATTATGCTGATACTACACTTCTGTGCATTTTTACACAGGTCCAGGTTTTGAGCAGCAGCAGCAGCGGTAGTTCACTAGCGGGATTGTCATACTCTCGAAACTGAGGTAGCTTGCAGACGTCTGCAGGCCCGGCGTCTCTTCTCATAGTTTTCATTTATTGCTGTAGTCTCATTGTTTCGAGACAGATGGTTATTATTTTTCTTTCAGACCACTATGTGTAGTTATTCTTAGTAGTTCGTGAGTTTGTAAATCCATATCTTGGGTAGAGGATCTATGTTGAGCATTTCACACTTATATTCAGTTTTATGAAGTAGACTTCCGCAGTTAACGTTATTATTATTATTATTCTTGATATTAAACTGACAACAGGACGATTGTGTTAATGGAAAGATAGTGAGTAAATTGGCTTGCCTATCTACCACGAGTATGCGCCATCACGATCCCGATGGTGGGAAATCCGGGTCGTGACAAGTTGGTATCTCATAACTCACGAACAAACTTAATAGAGTGTGAGGGGTAGATATGGAGACTATTGAGTTAGGAAAAATCTCTCATTTGTTCTTTTTTGTCATGCAATTTGTGTCCTAAAATGTTGATCGAATTTCTACTCTGTTCTTTTGCGGATGGCGAGAACACGCACTTTCTCATCCACTGATCATCAGTCCGAGCCCCAGGCAGCTCCCGCTAAGGGTAGACAACGTGGCCAGGCTTGGGGCCAAGGTAGGGGCAGAATCCAGCCACCAGCAGCAACACTAGTGGCATATACTCATGTGAACCTTGGCGAGGAGGTTCCGGCCCCATCCCAAACAATTCCGATAAGCCAGCTCAGGTACCATAGAGGTTTATTGCTACCCCTATTCTTCAGGACGCCTTGGTCCGGTTGGTTGGCATTATGGAGAGTTTCACCCAAGCAGGATTGCTTCTTGCAGCACCCGCCACTCCCCAGGCTGGAGGAGGAGCCTAGACTCCTGCTGCACGTACTATGTAGCAGGTAGCTCCATAGACTCAGGTTCCACTAGTTCAGACAACTATGGCAGTCCAGTCGGGGTAGTTTCACAGACCGGTGATGGAGCGGCTATGTCTGCATATGCTCTATGGAGACTTAATCGGTTCTCCAAGCTTTTTACCACCACTTTTACCGGTGCTCCATCGGAGGATCCTCACGACTTCTTATTCAGTTCCACGAGATTCTTAGGACTGTGGGAATAGTGGACTCCAATGGGGTTGATTTTTACACTTTAAGGCTTGCAGGATCCGCCAAGACATGGTGGAGATATTTCTGTTTGACTCAACCAGCAGGGTCCCCAACTTTGACATGGGACCATTTTGCGGAGTTATTTTTGGTGAAGTTTCTACCTGTTACTAGTGAGAGGCAATTTGAGCTCCTCTAGTAGGGTTCCATGACCGTTACCCAGTATGAGACGAGGTTTGTGGACCTGGTACGTCATGTGGTTGTGATACTCCCCTTAGATCAAGAGAGGGTCCGCAGGTTTATTGATGGGTTAATTCAGCCAATCCGACTTCAGATGGCCATGGGAGTTGGGAGTGACATATCTTTTCAAGAGGTGGCTAATACGGTCCACAGAGTTGAGATGACCCTTGCTCGGGAAGGTAGTTATTCTTCAGAAAAAAGGCCTCGTCATTCCGGCAAATTTAGTGGTGCCTCATCTGGAGACAGGGATTCTTATAATGGGGTTCGGTCTTCCAGGCCTTTTCAGTGAGCTCTCCAGGTTTCGCAGGGTGGTTCAGGTAATCGTGGGTTTTGTGAGTAGTATTCAGATCAACATCCCATCAGTGCTCAGCCTCTTCAGAGTGTCCGTGAGGGCCACTCAGACCGTCAGGGTCAGCAATCACAGCAGTCGAAGTCTTGTTACGGTTGTGGTAACCCCGATCACCTTGTTAGGTCTTGTCCTCGAGCAGTGAGCAATACTCAGCAGTGGGGTCTTCGCCCCATAATTTAGGCCCCACCTGACCCACAGCTTGCCCAGCTAGCCAGGGGCGGGGGTAGGGATCGTAGAGTTAGAGGTCAAGACCATATAGGTGGAGACCGTCCGGCCAGAGGTAGAGGTCTGTCGGTGGATGACCGTCCAAGAGTCATAGTTCAGAGAGGTGGTGCCGATCCCTGATTTTATGCTTTACCTATTAGGCTAGAGGCATAGGCGTCAGATGTTGTGATTACAGGTACCATTCTAGTTTGTGATAGAAATGGTTTAGTACTATTTGACCCTGGGTCTACATATTCATATGTGTCTTCCTACTTTGCACCATGCCTGGCCATGCCTAGCTATGCCTTGGAGATTCCAGTCTATGTGTCTATGCCAGTGGGTGACTCTATAGTAGTCGACCGGGTGCATCGTTCGTGCGTGGTTGTATTTGAGGGTCCTAAGACCCGTGTTAATTTATTACTATTAGATATGGTGGGCTTCGATGTTATATTGGGGATGGATTGGATGTCCCCGTATCATGCTATCTTAGATTGTCATTCCAAGACAGTGACTTTAGCCTTGCCAGAATCACCCCGACTAGAGTGGAGAGGGACCCTAGGTCGCTCCACCCACAATGTTATTTCATATATTAAGGCTCGACTCATGGTCGAGAAGGGGTGTCTAGCTTATTTGGCGTATGTTCGCGACTCCAGCGCGGAGGTTCCTTCTATTGACTCAGTCCCTATTGTACGAGAATTTCCCGAGGTTTTTCCTTCAGACTTGCCGGGTATGCCACCTGACAAGGATATTGATTTCTGTATTGATCTGGCTCCGGGCACTAAGCCTATTTCTATTACACCATATCGTACGGCCCTGCCAGAGTTGAAGGAGTTAAAGGATCAGTTACAAGACTTGCTAGAGAAGGGTTTTATCAGGCCTAGTGTTTCTACTTGGGGTGCACCGGTATTGTTTGTGAAGAAGAAGGATGGTTGATTGCAGATGTGTATTGATTACCGGCAATTAAACAAAGTGACGATAAAGAATAAGTATCCGCTGCCGAGGATTGATGATTTGTTTCATGAGGTCTGGCTACCATCTGCTAAAGATCAAGGCGGCTGATATTCCTAAGACATCCTTTCGCACTCGGTATGGGCACTATGAGTACTTAGTCATGTTTTCGGGTTGACCAATGCGCCAGCAGCATTTATGGAGTTGACGAACCGAGTGTTTAGGCCTTATCTAGATTTGTTCATGATAGTCTTTATAGACGATATCCTGGTATACTTCCGCAGCCAGGAATAGAACGAGCAGCACCTCAGAGTGGTTCTTCAGACTCTGAAGGATAATTAGCTATATGCCAAGTTTCCAAAATTCGAGTTCTGGTTGAGTTCGGTTGCATTTCCGGGTCATTTCGTGTTAGTACAGGATATTCAGGTGGACCCAAAGAAGATTGAGGCAGTCAAGAATTGACCTCAACCAGCTTTAGTGACCGAGATTCGGAGCTTCTTTGGATTAGCAGGTTATTACGGTCGGTTCGTAGAGGGGTTCTGTTCTATTGCAGCCCCGATGACCAGGTTGACCCAGAAGGGTGCCCAGTTCAAGTGGTCAGATGAGTGTGAGGCGAGCTTTCAAAAGCTCAAGACAGCTCTGACTATGGCACCAGTGTTGATTTTGCCCATGGGTTAAAGGGCCTTACACAGTCTGCTATGATGCATCCCGTACTGGGCTTGGAGCGGTATTGATGCAGGATGGAAATGTTATTGCATACGCTTCGAGACAGTTGAAAATCCATTAGAAGAATTATCTGGTTCATGACCTTGAGTTGGCAGCGGTCGTTCATGCCTTAAAAATTTGAAGGCATTATCTATATGGTGTGGCGTGTGAGGTATACAAGGAACACAAGAGTCTTCAGTACTTATTTAATCAAAAGGCGTTAAATGTGTGACAGAGGAGATGGTTAGAGTTGCTGAAAGATTATGATGTTACTATCTTATATCACCTAGGTAAGGCTAATGTGGTGGCTGATGCATTGAGTAGGAAGTCTGCCAGCATGGTGTAAGGCCCCGTAAAACTTTTGTGCATAAAACCTAGTAGCTATGGTGTCATGGTCCGAATGATGTATTAGGAATGCGTAGAATTCTTCGCGGTGAGCTTGCTCGCCGCGGCTCGGACCCTTGGTAGTGATTTAAGTTTCAAAAATGTAAAGAATCGATTTTTCCATAGAAGTGTCAATTCTGCGGTCAGGAATACGACTGCAGATCTGCTATGCGGACCGCATTCCTGCCGCAGAGTTTAAGATATGTTGCGGGCTTGTGTCTTAGATTTTAAAGGTAATTGGGATGAACACTTGCCACTGATAGAATTTGCTTACAATAACAGTTATCATGCTAGCATTCAGATGGCCCCGTTTGAGGCATTGTACGGGAGAAGGTGTAGGTCGCCAATCGGGTGGTTTGAGGTAGGTGAAGCGTAATTGCTAGGGCCAGATATGGTGTACGAAGCTATGGAAAAGGTCAAGGTTATTCAGGAGAGAATGAACACAGTGCAGAGTCGTCAAAAATCCTATGCAGACATTCGTCGAAGGGATTTGGAGTTTCAAGTCGATTATTGGGTGTTTTTGAGGGTATCTCCTATGAAGGGAGTCATGCGATTTGGAAAGAAAGGGAAATTGAGTCCTAGGTATGTTGGGCCATACCGGATCGTTCAAAGAATTGGTCAAGTTGCTTATAGGCTGGAGTTGCCTCCTGAGATGTCATCAATGCACCCGGTATTCCATGTGTCCATGTTGAAGAAAGTGATTGGAGATCCATCCACCATCATGCCAGTCGAGGCTATTGAGGTTAATAAAGATTTGTCATATGAAGGAGACTGCACTAATACTAAGAGGGAAACAACTTGGACAACATGACAGTTACTAGGAGTAGAAGGGTCGCCTAATTTCTTCTAATCTTGATCAAACAAATGGTGGTACTTCTCCTTCATCTCTTTCTCTGTTTCCCTTGCCTCTGTTAAAGTATTGTGGCGAAGTCAACAAGTTGAAGAGGACACATGGGAAACAGAGAAAGAGATGAAGGAGAAGTACCACCATTTGTTTGATCAAGATTAGAAGAAATTAGGCGACCCTTCTACTCCTAGTAACTGTCATCTTGTCCAAGTTGTTTCCCTCTTAGTATTAGTGCAGTCTCCTTCATTTTGTAATGAGTTAAATGTGTTGTTACCTTGGGTCACTTGGACATTTCTTGATAAATGAAAGCCTTATAAAGATTCATGTGTTAAATAAACAACTAATAGTAAGTGTAGATTGGCAATGGTTTGTTTGTGTGTACATGGTGTATTAAGATGATTAAATAAGGTGTGAACTCATTGAAGTGACTAGTTTATGTCAGTTGTAACAATGTGATAGATCATGTGCATTCGTTGAGGTAAGAAAGTGTATACAAGTTGTGGAAAGTGTTGTATTTGTGTATTGTTGTTTGGTAATGTGTTTCGGGGGCCCTCTAACAGGTGGATATGTTCATAATACAAAGGAAACTCTGACGAACTTTTTCTAAAATATAAGAGTTAGTCAAAATTTTGATAGTTTGGATATCATGTCTTTCAAAACCAACTCATTTTCAAAGTCCTCATTCGAGGACGAATGATCTTAAGGGGGGAGGATGTAAGGCCCCGTAAAACTTTTGTGCATAAAACCTAGTAGCTATGGTGTCATGGTTCGAATGATGTATTAGGAATGCGTAGAATTCTTCGTGGCAAGCTTCATCGCCGTGGCTCGGACCATTGGTAGTGATTTAATTTCAAAAATGTAAAGAATCGATTTTTCCAGAAAAGTGTCAATTCTACAATCAGGAATATGACCGCAGATCTGCTATGCGGACCGCATTCCTGCCGCAGAGTTTAATAGAAGGTTTACAAAATTTGGTGTTGAGAATGCGGTCGATATGCGATCGCAGAATGGATCTGCGGACCGCAGATCTACCGCATAATTTCTCGAAGGTTTTTGGGTGGCAAATCTGCGGTGCACTATGCGACCGCAGATCAAGAATGCGGACCACATTTTGGTCGCATTTCGTAACAGAACTTGTGTAAATTTTGAGGCAATTCCGCGGTCACTATGTGGACCGCATGTTGATTCTGTGATCACAGATGCGACCGCAGAATTGACCCGGCCCAGGAATTTTATAAAATTCAACCCGACCTCTTCTTTAATGTAACACCTTTCTCCTTCATTTTATCTTATCATCTTACAAAAATTAGAGAGAGAAGAGAGGGGTTTTAGAGAGAGAAGTCTTTCATCTTCAAAGATTGTTCCAACTACTTAGTTCAAAGGAATCTAGGGCAAAGATTCAACTTTCCCAAATCATTTCAAGGTAAAAACCCTAACTATTTTTCACTAATTTTCAGTTTTAAAATGAGTAAGGAGAGGGTTGCATATAATAGCTTTTGGAAATGGAATTTTACACTCACGTATGATTATTGAAATTGATTTTTAGTAAAGAGGAAGTGAATAGGCGTAAGAGTCTGCAAAACGAGGTCAGCAAAGATAGGGTAGCTTGGGTAAGCATAAAGTAGGAAGTAAACGGAAGAAAACTCGATACCAGGTATGTATGGCTAATTTTGATTCTTGTGAAATCGCCTATATGTGTAAAAATTGTTAGTTCGTGTTAATTTGACTAATTGTGTTAAATTCTTGATGTTGTTGTCGGATATTCAAAGTTGTCGTTGAACTATGAGTGAGGTAGTATGGAATATGAACCGAAAGATAAATGAGAGTTGAATTTTGGGTAATGAATTGGGAATAATAGTTATAATGGTATATATGGTACCTTGTGGAAAAGAAACGAAACACTTGAGGTGTGGTAAGTTGTTGAACATCACAGTATGAACATTCTCGATTTTTGGAAACATTGTAATTTGGTTGTGTTGTTGGTTTGAGAAGTAATTGAGAACGTGAACCAATTTGTAAGTTGTTTATTTGAAATCATTGTAATTGTGTGTTGTGCCTTATCTGCTGTTTGTGATTGTTGTGTTTGAAAACTGTACGGTGGGATCGGGTTGCGCACCGCAACATGAAGAAATAAGGTGTGGGTTGGGGTGATAAGGGTGGCCGAGGTAATAAGGGTGGACGAGGCAATAAGGATGGAAAGCGATGGAAATCGCAAATGAAATTGATACAAAATCATTGATATGAAATTGTGAAAGGAGACAGCAGGAGAGTTTGCAACCTGTGGGGCACTGATTGCCCCTTTGTTTGACTACTTGTGATTTATGTGGTTGATTTGTTGTTGTTCTACTTGTTGACCTTAAATGTGCTTCGTGTTGAGTCTTGTGTGAAATGAGTAAAACATGGAAAACATGGTTAGCTGGCTTAATTGATCCTCGATGTAATTTATTGGTTGTCTTGTCATCATGATTCTTGTTTAACGGCTTGAGTTTACTTGGGACAAAGTTTGTCCATACATACCAGTACAATTCAAGTGTACTGACGTCCCTTTTGTCGGGGACGCTACATTCGTGTTATGATTGTAGGTGGATCTGTAGCAGGTACTTCAGCTCATCGGTAGTAGTATCCTTCAACCTCCACTGCCGTTTTGGTGAGCCCCTTTCTTCCACGGGGCCCTGTGTGGTTCAAGCCACTTTTGTTTAGATTTCATTTTGGTTTTGTAAGGTATAGCCGGATCCTTGTTAACGGAAAGTATCGTATTCCCCTTTTTTGCATCCTAGAGGCTCTGTAGACATGTAAACTGTGGGATTCCAGTCTTATGTATATATTATGTTATGTCGGGCGTTGTAAAAACTATAAACTAAAAAATGAATCACTCGTATGGTTTTGTTTGTTTATTGAGAAATCATTTATGATTAGTAAGATATTTGGTTAATGAGAAACAATCAGCACAGGGGTAACGCGTAGGAATGAAAGGCACCCAGGTCCACTTGACTAGGGCTACCCGGTCAGGCGCTGGTCATGTCCCTCGATTTGGGGCGTGACAAACTTGGTAGTCTTGCTTATATTCCGGTTAGCTAGAGACCGTTTGCTCTACATGTTCAGGCCTTAGCCAACAGATTCCTGAGATTAGATATTTCTGAGCCTAGCAGGGTGTTGGCTTGCACGGTCGCTCGTTCTTCTCTATTGGAGCGTATCCGTGAGAGACAGTTCGATGATCCCTATTTGCGTGACCTGAGGGACACTGTGCAGCGGGGAGGTGCTATGAAGGTAACCTTAGATGATGACGGAGTATTGAGATTGCAGGGGTGAGTTTGTGTGCCCAACATTGATGGGATTCGATAGTTGATCTTAGCATAGGCCTATAGTTCTCGGTATTCTATTAACCCGGGCGCCGCGAAGAAGTATCAGGACTTGCGGCAGCATTATTAGTGGCGTGGGAGGAAGAAGGACATTGTTGCATATGTCGCTTGGTGTCTAAATTGTTAGCAGGTTAAATATGAGCACCAGAGGCCTGGTGGTGTGTTCCAAAGAATTGAAATTCTCGAGTGGAAATGGGAGCGGATTACAATGGACTTCATTACTGGACTTCCGTTGACTCGAAGGAAATTCGATGCTATTTGGGTCATTGTTGATAGGCTGACCAAGTCAGCACATTTCATTCCAGTATCAATCTCCTACTCATCTGAGAGGTTAGTAGAGGTTTACATTCGGGAGATTGTTTGCCTTCATGGAGTGCCAATGTCTATTATCTCAGATCGGGGTACGCAGTTTACCTCGCGCTCCTGAAGAGCGGTCCAGCATGAGTTAGGCACCCAGGTCCAGTTGAGTACAGCATTTCATCCTCAAACGGACGGTCAGTCCTGTGAGCACGTGATTTTTGCACCGGACAAATAATTCCAAAATCAAAATAAATATATTTTTTAGTGCAATTACTTGTTTTGTTTGAAATTAGCTATACTTCATGTGTTTGAATAAATTGAAATTAGAAAAAAATCAAAAAATTAGGCTAGGTAATTATCTTGTTTTAATTAATTAGTTTAAAGAAGAAAATTAGCAAAAAATAGTTTTCAATAGCAGAAATTAGGAAAAATAGTAGAAAAATTGCAAAAAATACTAAATAATTAGGTTAAATAGGAAATTACATTTTTATGATATTCCATAAAAGAAAAAAAAATATAAAAGAAAATACATAAAAAATAATTAAAATCAGAAAAAAATGTAAAAAATATATGTAGGCTTAATAAATTGGGCTAATTAAAACCCATGTGTTCAGCCGAGTGATGTGGCCCAAAAGTGTGGCCCGTCTGATCCCAAAGAAGTCACAATCCTCACCGTCCGTCTTATTTGATCCAACGGCCCCAATAATTAGTGGTTTGGTTTTAATTAATTAATTGTGATGATCAATCTCGGCCGTCTGTTTAAGTTGATCCAATGGTCGAAGCCTTTGATCTCTTTAATAACCAAACGACGTCGTTTTAGTAACGCATGCACGAGCCGTCGATTTTCATCAATCGGACGGCCAGGATCACCTTAGCTTCATCGCCTATAAAAGGCTTATGTCTGAAGGAGACCGGCCACTTCTTCAAATCATCTAACCCTAGCCGCCCCCCCATGCTTCTCCTCTCATCGCCTTCATCATCTTCAGACTTTAACCGGCCATGGCGGCCACCACTCTTCACGGTGGTCGCCGGCCTTCCTACTCCTTTCTCTCTTCTGCTCCTCCTTCTTCTCTTCCTTCTACATCAAAGCCCCAGAAAATAGGCCCTTCCCTTTGAAACCCCGGTCACCGGAACTCCGCCGGTGACCACCAAACAACGAGAACCATCTCCAAACCAACGCCGTTCGAACCCCCTTTCCCTGATCTATTCAATCATGCCACCCACGACCCTAGAATCTCCCTGGATTTTGTCGAATATCCAAGAGAAGGTCGCCGGAACCCTAACTCCGGCGACTCAAGACCAAACCCCTCTTCAAGACTTTGTCTTTTACCCTCCCAAACACCCCCACAAACTCAAAAACCTCAAAAGGCTTCATCTTGAAGTCAAACAACGGAAAACAGAAAAGAAAATAAGAAAAAAAGAAAAAAAAAGAAGAAGAAAAAAAAGGAACAAGAGAGTCTGAAAGATGTTCGAGAGAGAATGAAATAAAAGAATAAAGACGGGAAAGCTTGGGGGACAGACCCCGCTAAGCTAAGTCCCCCCACCTCTCTGTTTGCTTTATTTGGTGTTTTCTTTTGTGTTATTCTTCCAGTTTGATTAGTATTAGGGTTTTCTTCTCATCTTGCTCATCTTCTCTATAATTTGGGTCCTGATTTGTTAAATTTCAATAATATGATTGTCCTTCTTTTATAACTCTTTTGTTGGTTCCTGATATTTTGTTTCCTGATTCGTTATTTCTCTATTTGTTCGTGACATTTTTCTGTTTGTTTCGCATGTCTAGTTTCAGTACTAGTTATGTTTTTGACTTTCATTCTCTGTCATCTCTGTATTAGGTCATCTCCTGTTAGCCTTCAATATTTTGAATGTTCATCTCTTCTGTCTTTGCATGTTTAGATTAATTCGTACCTTCTAGAAATCTCTGTTTGTTTTGTCCATTTGCTTAAGATTTGTGTTTCTTTGATTAGCACTTCTTCATGTTTATTGTTTATCTTTGATCTTTGCATCATGTTACTATCTTTTCCATTCTATTAGAGCCATGCTTTCTCCTGAAACTTCTTTATGAGTTTACCTGTATGTGCTTAGTCAAGAACATGTCAAGCATAATTAGGACTTCCAGAAATCCTCTAAGTATAAGGTAGTTTTGACTAAACCTGCTTCATGATTAATTGACACATTGTGTTGTGGAATCTGAGTAACAAGTCTTTGATTGAAATTCAACAATACTCAATCCCTTTCTCTGAGTTTTTATTAATCGATGAGTGATTCTGATTTCATGAATATGTGTGCAATTTTGTGAAAATGGCTATGTTTGCAACAGCCTTGTGTTAAGATGATTACTGTTAATACTTATCATGCCTAGGTGGAATTGGTTATAGCTGCAGTAGTGTTAAACTTGTAAATGGTTAAAATTGAAAACATGTTGTTGAATAGTCTAAAATAGGTTAAAATTGAAAACCATAAAAAAGGGTTATAAGTGATTTGAATAATAAAGAGTGGTCAATTTTGCAATTGACCTACTCTATTAGGTTTGTCACACATTGGCCAACACTTAAGTAGGCTAAATATGTCAAAATAGGCTAAGTCTGCAAATGCAGACTTGCCCAGGCTCTGTTTGAGCCCTGAACCTTAGGTGGCTAGGTCTGCAAAGACCTTAGTCCAGCCTATGTTCAGTAATTGGGCTTCATTTGCCCAGGCTAAGTCTCAATTTGAGACTGGCCATTAGTTAAACAGTCAGATTGCTTTAATTAAGCAGGTTAATCCTGCAATTCAGTTTAATTGACCTTGAAATGAACAAAATAGGTTATTAAGCAACAATTGGCCTAAGAGTGGTCAACTTTGAAAAAGGTTGACCAACTCTATTGTGAGCACGTGATTTTTGCCCTATACTAGAATTACTCCCAAAATTCAAAATAAAATAGTCTTGTGTTGTAGTTTGATTTTTCGTGGATTTTGTGAGATCTTTGTTTGATGTTAGCACTTGTCTTTGTGTATGTGTTATTGATTAAATTGATCAAAAATACGTGTTGCGGACATGTAGGAATTGATGAGCATTTGTGAGAATTAATTGACCATAAGGTGTTTAAAATGAAATTCACAAAATTCACATCCTCGCTCCTTGTCATTAGGTGACTTTATTAAATATTAATAGTGTGAATATTAACTAACAAGCGTGTGATTTTATTGTTTAGATTGATTTTTTAAATGTGGCTAGGTGAAGGGAAAGAAAGAAAATGGCTAATTTTGCAAACAATCCCGGCCCAAAAGGGGATGTCTTTGCCCTGTCCAAATTGACCCACACCTTCAGACGTCAAACGACGTCGGCGAGCTAGACACAATCCAGGCCATTGATCCTGCAAAATCAAACGGCCCAGCATGTCTCATAGGCGTCCAAACGACATCGTCTCAAGGCAGTCAATCCTGTCCGTCGAACCATCCTTGATCGAACAGAGGAGATCCCGTCCCCCAACCCGTTATGTAGCCCGACCCAGTCTGCCCAAAGACCAACCCGGCCTCAATAAGCTCCCAAACGACACCGTTGGAGTAAGTGAGATGATCCAGACCGTTGATCTCGTTTGATCAAACGGCTTGGATTAAATCCCACACCCACTATATATTTCTCAGATACACGCCCACCCCCCCAAGAACCCCCTCTTCGTCTCTAAGCTTCAGAGATCAGGTCTCTCTAACTCCGCCTCTTCCGCCGCATTCGGCCTACCGGAAATCGCCTCACGGCTGTTCCGGTAGGCCAATGACCACCAAATTAACATCATAGCTCCCCCTAAACCCCCTGAACACGAACCCCTCACCCTCTAACCTCGAATCATTCCCCATCGCTTCGAATCTTCATTTGAAGATTCGAGCAAAATTCGAATCCACTCCAACCAAGCCCAAACTCACACCCCGTCATCTCCTGACCTCCCTTGCACCATAAACACCTTTGTTTTGGTTCGAATCAAGCCCGAAACCACCTAGCCCCAAAATGCCGTATAAACCCTAAGAAAAAATCAAGCCTGGATCTGTCCGAAAAGAGAAGAAATTGGGGTCTCAATCGACTTTAATCGAATGTTTTCAGTCGAAAATAATCAATTAAAGTCCGTTTTTACCCCAAAACAAGGCCCGAGATAGTGATTCGAGTCAGGTTCGTTGGGTGTTCGGAGTCTTGAGGTATTCTTTGTTTCTCTCTTTGATTTTTTCCTTTTTTTTTGTGTTTTTTTGTTTTGTTTTTTATATTTGTTTGTGATATTGTAGTGATTTTATTGTTTTTACTTTGTTCATTGTTCTTCTTCCTCGTTTCTTCGTCAGACCTTTTATTTGGTCGAATCATCTCTGTTCATTATCATCGTTTAGTTAGTTCTCATCGAGTTTTGTCCTCGGCTTCAGGGCTCCGTCTAGTATATTGCCAGTGTCCCTTCATTTTGTTGTTTAAGTTTAATATGGAATTATGATGTGTGCGGAATATAGTTAATTTGTTCCTATGTATTTGTGTCAATCATGAATTCAAATCTCGACCTTAGTGGTTCAATACCATTGTGCCCTGAATCGTTGAATCATGGGTCTTTGTTTTGGTGCCATTTGATTCAATCTGAGTTCAAGTTTAAGTTGTTGCGCAAGTTTGATGAGATGAACCACATTGTTCTGTTTGGGGAGTCTGATAAGAATTCAACTGGGTTTTAAATTCAGCCTCAGTATTCTAGTGTTTACTTAAGATTTGGTTTAGACAATTGTTAGTTTCTTTTATTTAGATGAATTGGTTGGAGTATTCTGAGGTGCTGAAACTTGCAGAATGTTTGAACTAATTGGACTGCCAGTAGAAGCACTAACTAATTTGTTTATTCATCATGACTTGGAAAAGCAGTAAGAGTATGGTTTAGCTTTAAGAGAATTGATTAAAACAATATATTACCCATAACCTAGACTGGTGGAACCTGCTGTATAGCAGGATACCACCAGCTCCTGCAGACCTTTAAGTTTAAAATTAGATAAGTCCCAAGCTGGGACAGGATTTAGTGGCTTAGGACAGAACATGGTATGGGCTGGCCAGGATTTTAAAATAGGTTGGCCAGGTGAGGAAGGGGGTATAAACAGGGAAGGGTCTGAAAAAAACGAAGGAGAACTTTGAAAACACAAAGGGAGATAGACACATACAGACAGAGAAAAGGTATACAATTTTTTGAGAGAAAGTAGGAAGAAAACATTCTGCTTCCCTTTGGCTCATTGTTTCAATCAGTCTTTGGGGTCCATTCGAACTATATCTTGATATAACTTTGGCCATTTGAAGTTTTTCAAGTATCCGTTAGTATTTGGTTGGTTTGGTTTTGAGTCTTGCCGAGGTTTCAAGTGTCTCCTCCTAGGTGTGCTACTAGATATTCTGCTACTGTTTTATTGGCTTTACTTGGATTTGCACTGGTTTTTGCTCCTGTCCCTGGGTTGTTCGTGTCTGTTATTCATCCTTTGCTGCTGGTTGTCGCTGAGTCTGCTGTTGTTGTATACCACTATTGCTGACTCCTTCTTCTCCTTCTATTTCCATTGTCCAGGTACTCTCTATATCCTTGTATATAATTGTGAAGAATCAATGAGAATTTGACTTGGAAACTCAAA
Organism: Nicotiana noctiflora; assembly: GCA_032618575.1. NCBI lineage: Eukaryota > Viridiplantae > Streptophyta > Magnoliopsida > Solanales > Solanaceae > Nicotiana > Nicotiana noctiflora. The sequence continues at coordinate 213,240 of JASVEL010004252.1, read as the reverse complement.
TGAAGAAGCATATACGAAACAGTTGACTGAGTTCATTCGATTTCTATTTTTGTATCCATTTGTGAAATTTTCAGTTAAATACTCATCTATGATTGAAGATGTATGAAGTTTGATTAGGATTGAGTAAATCAGTTTTTAATCGTGATATGTAATAATTGAACATTTTTTTTCTATGAAGATTATGTGACTGTGATGATGATGTTCAATATTGTAGTATTAATATCTTATGTTAGCTTGGTTATTTTAATTGTTGAAGTCTCGTGTACTAAAAAAAACATACGGAGTAATACAATCTCATGGATACTTTCCTGATAAATTCCAAAAGGTAGTTTAATAGCTTAGCCATGTATATAATTAAATCTGAAAGCTAGTACCATGTCTCACTACCATTTTTATAACAATCTGTCATGAACTTAGATTGTTAGATAATTGCAATTAGGGTTGGGCTATTAATTAGAATTTAATAAAATCACACAAACGAGGACTTTAATGTGAATCATTCGCATATGTCAAATAGTTGCGAGTTTGACGTCAGAATTTGACAGTCAACTTCATAGTATAAATGATAAATTCCTTGGCTTCGTTTCATTATAAATTGATCTATAAGTTCGTTGATATAAACTTGACTTGGAGGTTTTAATGTATAGTTTAAAAATATCATTTAATTAGGACCTTTGTTTATTATTAGAGACCAATCAAATAAAAAGACATAGTCATGTTAGGTTTGGCATTAATAAATAAAAATGAGACGAGTCTTGCCGAATCAAATATACAATTTCGGGGACCTAATTAATTACTCGCTAAAATATTTAGTATTCGGGATAGGCCGTTTAGCGAATTTCACGGCCTACCCAAAAGCAGTAGCACGTTAGTCACTTTAGGTGTGGATTTAATCATTTTTACATTTCCTAAATACGGGTGTGCATTTATGTGACCCAAATCTTACTCTCGGTGAAACTGAAATATATTAACGTCACAGGCGTACTGGTTGCGGTGTGACTCGAAATGTATTTTCGTGACGTTGCAATTCTTCTAAAATTGAAAGCGGAATATAAGAGCGCATAAAAATAAAAATATATAAATCAGATAAAAAGCAAAAAAAATTGCAGTTGAGCGACCGTGCTAAAAACATGGAATCCGGGAGTGCCTAACACCTTCTCCCAGGTTAACAGAATTCCTTATCCAGGTTTCTAATTTCGCAGATTCTAATACAAAGTCATAAATTTCCTCGGTTCGGGATTAAAACCGGTGACTTGGGACGCCATTATTTTCCTAAGTGGCGACTCTGAATTAAATAAATAAATCCCGTTTCGATTGTCCTTTAATTGGAAAAACTCCCTCGCGCTCTCGCGGGTGTGCCGAAAGGAGGTGTGACACTACCCAATAAGGGTACCACTAGCAGCCCAAACAACTCTGGGTTTAAGAATTCGAGCTCAGTTAAATTGCTGTTTTTGTCTATATCTGACTTTATTATATGTTTAGTTAATGTGCTATATGTTTACCGCTTTGATTCTATCTGGACTGTATATACAAACTACTATATGTTTACCGCTTTGATATTACATGAACTGTGTATATAAACTGTGCCGAAAACCCTTCACTTCTCACCCCCGGGGATGTGCTCACTGGTTGAGACTCCTTATTCTGTTAGTGTCATACCCCGAAATAGTAAAGAGGCTCGGAAAGTTTCTAAGCCGGCTGGCCTTTTGGTTCCCGGAAAGGAGCTCCTTCCTCAGCCCGAGTTGTCCGCTTGGGTACACAATCTAGATCATGTACCGAGGTTTTGAACTTAGAATAACATAACTGCATACCGGATCCCTAGTAGGAAACGCTTATTTGCATCACGTTGCATTTGACTTAGGGGACTCAACACGGGGGTTGGGTCCGTCTAGGACAGGCAACCTGAAATGAAAAGACCATCCTGCTATACCATGTTTGTTTTAAGCATTTATTCGAACTCGCATGCTGACCGGCTTTTAAATACTGAAGAGAAAAAACAAAAAAAACGAAAAACAAAAGGAAACAGTATGGGGAAATAGATATTTTTCAGAAAATACAAAAATGTGTTTTACCAACAAATCAATAATTTAGTTTACTAATAAAAGACGACGGAAGGTTGACTTTGCCAACAAAATGGTTTTCTTAACAGAATGTGTTTTCTTTGTCGGTCAATAAAAGAAAAAATAGTTTGTTTTGAAGGACCGAACTATGCGGGTTTGATTCTCAGCGGATGTGAGATACGTAGGCAACCCCCGTCGGGTCCAACTTGCCCTTTTTCAAAAATACCAAAATTTAAAATTTTGAAAAAAAAAAATATCCAATCATTGCGAGCCAAAATGATCTTCTTCTTTAAATAAATGTGCAGGATGAGCACGATTCGAAATGAACCCTTTTCACTCATGACTAAAATCCCGGTACAAATACGACTATGGTGGGATGATCTAGGCGAAGAAGGGCAGGATGAAGTTAAGAAATATTTGAAAGGTTTCACAGGTCTGCTTGAAATAAAGCCTCGAGGGGAAATCATAAGAGCATTAGTCACATATTGGGACTCCGCGCACAATGTCTTTCACTTCTCGGACTTCGAGCTCACCCTAACTTTGGAGGAGATGACCGGATACATTGGAAACACTGATATACCATTGGGGCATCAATATCTAATCGCTCCCAGGGTTGTCGCTATACACCGGTTTTTAGACTCACTGAAGATAGCCAGAACGGTACGTAACCCAGATCTAGCGCAAGGGTTTTGTACTTTAAGCTTCATCTATCAAAGGTACGGTCTTGTGGGAGGTTTTGACAAGCCAGAGAACAATTTATGCAGCAAGGGTAATCGCCAGAAATGGGAGGAGCACAGACGAATTGCCTTCATGATAGCCTTCTTAGGACTCGTGGTATTCCCGAGAAAAGACGGGAATATTGATATAAAGTTAGCCGGAGTCGTCAGTACTTTGCTTGACCAAAGCGAAAGTACTCTTGCTCCCATGATACTATCGGACATATATCGAGCTCTCACAGCCTGCAAAGCCGGAGGAGATTTTTTCGAAGGCTGTAATTTACTGCTACAGATGTGGATGATCAAGCACCTGTGTCGCCGCACCTAATTCTTGAGATATGGGTTGGTTGATAAAACTTGCATAAGCGAATTCTATACAAGGATTGATAGGACCATCCTGCCTGAAGGAACCTTGGCATGGAGGGCATACTTTCAGGCTCTCAGGGCAAGTCAAATACAATGGACATTGGGTTGGTTACAGATAGAGAGAATCGTGTACATGCCAGCGGCTAGGTCCCACTTTCTCTTAATGGGACTTAAGAGCATTCAACCTTATGCACCCTATCGGGTTTTGAGACAGCTTGGGAGGTGCCAGATAGTACCCAAAGACGAAGACCTGAGTACCCAGGTTATTGAAATTGGTCCCGACGGTCAATTCCCGGAAGCGAGGGTCCGCCAAATCTGGAGCAAATGTCAATATCTAGAGGCAAACACTTGTGTGCGGGATCGAGCTAGAGGAGAGGTTGTACCCGGATATCTAACTTGGTACAAAGGAGAAACATCGGGTGAAAGGCCAGCCAAAAGACCTCACCTCAGGGAATTTGCTGAAGCATCACAAGAACAATGGGACTGGTTAGCCAAGGAAGAGGTTTACAGAACAAGGATTGGCAAGATAGAGCAACGAGTCCAAGATCTCCAATTTGAAAAAGATATGCAAGCTGCCGCCGACGAAGGAGATAAAAAGAAGTTGGCACAAGAAAATGACTTTTTGAGAACTCAAATCCAGCAAATGAAAAGGGATGCTGACAGACAGTTGAGAAGTCGAGCAGACGAAAAATTGATAAAGGGTTTGAAAAACCAAGTCGCCGATATCCAAAGAGAATTGGAAGAGTCGAAGACCCAAACAATGAGGATCCGTGCTAGCTGGAGAAAGGAGGCACATCAACAGGCACTTCACCTACAACGGGTGGAAGAAGATTACACTGAGATCATCACTAGCCTAAGGGAAGCAAATGTTATCCTCAGGGGTAGCGGGTTTTCAAACAAGCCCGAGATGCCAGAGCAGACCTCGACCGTTGTCACGATTTGATGGCCCGACTGCAAGAACAAGTGGATAGGCTCTTAGACCAAGTCACCAACAATGCTCGAAGATTGGGGGCGAAAAACCAACAGATAGAACGGCTACTCAGAGAAAGGGACATGATCAAGGACAAAATTGGAGAAGTCGGGCATTATGTCACCATGAAGTGCTTAGCTTGTGAACAAATGCCCCGCACCGCCCATTTTGCTTCAGTTATGGGCTATGTCCATCAGATCATGAGAGAGTTAAGGGGACTACACAAGGACCTCACACCAAGGCCCGCGGCAAGGCCGAATGATGCCTCGCGGGCCCCTAGGAATTTAAGAGCATTAGACTTTTGATTAAAAATATATTTTCGAAATTTTGAGTCAAATCGGTTGGCATTTTATTCTTGAGTCAAGCATTTCTCTTATTCTGTTGATTATTGTAAGACATGTTTTGTAACCGTAAGAGTTTTGATATAAGAATTCCAGAATTTCGCCACAATTTTGTTACCAGAACTACGCTCGGTCTGATTCACGCGGGGACGTGATACGTAGGCAATCCACATAAGATTCGACCACCACTAGAAAGAAAGGAAAAGAACATGAAGGTTAATAACAATAAGGCTTTCAAGGATAATTGAAAAAGGGAAAAAGAAAAAAAAAGAAATAAAAAGAAAGAAAGAGAAGAAAAGAAGCTGGAATGACGCATGTGATGAGTACATATAGAAAGGGTTATTTGGTTAGGTGCATTGCATCCAACGTGCTATAACATATTTGTTAAAATCAGTAAGCTAACAAGTTTGTTGCATTCCAGAAAAAGTTTAGCAGTTGGTTTGACATAATATCCTGGCCAGCCACCATTACCGTACTAGATCTAAAGGGCCAATTCCAGCAAGCATGTCTAGTTCCGGTAAAAGCCTCGAGGAAGAGAAATCAGAGATACAGATCATGCAAGAAGAGGTAGATCGGTTGAAACAGCAAATAACAGAGATGCACCTAGCATGGGCTAGGGGACAGTCTTCACCAAACCTCCCTACTCTCGCATCGGCTCCAGAACATCCACCCCTTGATCCTTCGACAAGCGCCCCACTCTATCCATACTATCAAGGGGAAAACCCTTATGCCACCCAAGTTCCACCAGCCAAACAAAATCCTCCTCCGGTCACCCCTGTTTTTGTGGCACCCCCACCCGCTACTCTACAAAAGTCGTCCGGTGAGCCGCATGTTCAAATCCATGACAATTCTTACTATCCTCCCGAGCCTACCTTTAGGGCTCCTGAACCGCATCCACACGCCCCTCACTGGGATAACCCGGCAGAACCGGAATAGCACTTCCAAAGTTTGGAACATGAGGAAGTTATTAGAAAAGTTAAAAGCCTGGAGCAGTCCTTCAGGAATATGCACGGTTTGGGCAACCAGGTCAGTGTCGCTTACAAGGATCTGTGTCCATTCCCAGATGTCCAGTTACCAGCCGGGTTCAAAATGCTCAAGTTTGACCTATACGAGGGGCATGGTGATCCAGTAGCCCATCTTCGAGGGTTTTGTAGTAAAATGCGAGGAGCCGGAGGACGAGACGAGATTCTGATAGCTTACTTCGGTCAGAGTTTGGGGGGATCCGCACTAGAGTGGTACACTAGGCAGGATCCTAGCAGATGGTTTACATGGGATGATTTGGCTCAAGCATTCATTGTCCAGTTCCAGTACAATCTTGAAATAGTCCCCGACCGCTTATCATTGCTAAAGTTAGAGAAGAAACCCGCCGAAAGTTTCAGAGAATTTGGTTTCCGCTGGAGGGAACAGGCAGCAAAGGTAGATCCGCCTATGAGAGAGAACGAGATGGTGGATTACTTCCTGCAGACACTAGAGCCAACCTACTTCGGACATCTGGTGACGTCCGTGGGTAAGTTATTCACTAAGGTGATAAAGATGGGGGCTATGATCGAGGAAGGCTTGAAAGCCAACAAGATCGTGAGCTACTCAGCATTGAAAGCCACCACTCAGGCTATCCAAAGTGGCACTGGAGGAGTACTCGGGAAAAAGAGGAAAGAAGAAGTCACGGCAGTCGAGTCCGGAACATGGTTCAGAAACAGAGGCCCCGCACCCGAGTATAACCCGCCACAACCTCACCACCAAAATTACTTCCACAATCCATATAACTACCCGCAACACTACTATCCAGCACCCGATCCCCATTTTACTGTCCATCATGCACAGTCATATGCCACACCTCCCGTCCATGCACCATGGCATGCACCAAACCTGCAAAATAATTATCCACCTCCAAGAGCGTATAGAAGTCCCACGGGCGCGGGTTTTTGTCCGAACCAAGCATTCAAGAGCGACAGGGCGCCAAGGCCAAAGACTTTTACTCCCTTGGGAGAGTCTTACACCAGTTTGTTCCACCGTTTGAAGCAAGTAGGGTTGCTAAATCCGATCGAGGCTAAGCTACCAAACCCTCTTCCAAAGAATCTGGATCATTCAATAATTTGTGTATACTGCTCAGGATGTCCGGGGCACGACACAGAAAAGTGTTGGCGATTGAAAACAGCCATCTAGGAACTCATCGACACCCGCCGAATTGAGGTCCAGACTCCAGCGGAGCCCAACATCAACCAAAATCCACTTCCGACTCATCATGAGACCAACATGATCGAGTTGGTACGGGTAGAAGAGGGAAAGGAGAAAACCTCTCAGGCCGTAATGATGATCAAGTCTAGTGGGGTAGGAATGAAAAAGGTGCCAAGCCTTGATGAATCACTCATTTGCAAGAAGGACGTACAAGAGGGGTTGGAAGCAGAAAGGGGAAATGCAAGCGAAGTACCGGTGAGGCCGGGGGAAGTAAAAATAGTTGTACCAGGGGTAGCAGCCAAACCCGTCTTGACTGTAGCAGGTGTTCGAGTGGATCCTTTCATCATCAAGCCAGCAATACAGTTGCCAATAGTTGATAGCAAAGCTATCCCATGGAATTATGATCGGGTCACGACGACCTACAAAGGAAAAGAAGTTAAAGAGGAAGTCTGCGAAGCGCAAGGGTTGACTCGTTCGGGGAGATGTTTTGCCCCTGCGGAATTGAGGAAGACCACTCTGGCAACACTGAAAAAGCCGGTAACTGACGAAGAGGCAGAAGAATTCCTGAAAAAGATGAAGCTACATGATTATTCTGTCTTAGAACAGTTGAAGAAAACCCCTGCGCAAATCTCATTGTTGTCCTTGCTGATACATTCTGAAGAACACCGGCAAGCTTTGATGAAAGTTCTGAATGAGGCCCACGTACCTGATAAAATCTCGGTGAGTCATTTGCAGAAGATCACCAATAGGATCTTCGAAGCGAATCGGATCACCTTCACCGATGACGAGTTGCATGAGGAAGGCACCGAGCACAACAGGGCTTTATATCTTACGGTGAAGTGTGAGGAGTCGGTGGTCAGCAAAGTCCTGGTCGACAATGGGTCCAGTGCGAACATTTGTCCTCTCTCTACACTACACAAGTTGAAAGTGGATATCGGCAGGATACGCAAGAACAGCATATGTGTCCGAGGGTTTGATGGAGGAGGCAAGGCGTCGGTCGGGGACATAGTGTTAATCTTGACAATCGGACCGGTGGAGTTCACCATGGAATTCCAAGTGCTGGACATGGTAGTTTCATATAACCTTCTGATAGGGCGACCATGGATCCATGCCGCAAAAGCAGTTCCATCCAGCCTACACCAACTAGTCAAGTTTGAGTGGGACCAACAGGAGATCGTAGTCCATGGAGAGAATGATCTACAACCGGGCACCATCGTCCCCTTTGTTGAGACAGAAGAGGATGTTGGGCCATGGGTATACCAGATCTGCGATGTGGTATCCGCCAACCGAGTTCCGGAAGGGGAATGCATTCCCAATGACAGAATAATTACCGCAGACGTCATGGTGGCTCATGAAATGCTGAGAAACGGTTTCGTACCCGGCAAAGGTTTAGGTGCATCTCTGCAAGGAATCATACAACCGGTATCTGTGGTCGAAAATGTGGGAACCTTCGGCTTGGGATTCAAGCCAACATCAGAGGACATCCAGCGAGCCAAGAGGAATAAGCAGAAGACATGGGTGCTCCCGAAGCCTGTTCCGCGCCTTTCCCGATCTTTTGTCAGGTATGGAGTAAGAGGACATCCGACAACAAAGGTTCCCAGTCCTATGGTTAGGCCAGACGAAGATTTCTTAAGAAAATTCGAGGACCTATTCGCAGATGTATGCATGCTAGAGGATGGCGAAGGATCCAGCCATGCCGATATACAATTTGTGGGATCGAAAGCAAAGTTGAATAATTGGAAGGCTACTCCTCTCCCTGTCCGGAAGGAGTCTTGGTAGTTTGTTTTGGTTTGTTTTCTTTCGAAATTTTGTGTTGGGATTGTCCCCGAAGTAAATCCGTTTGTTTCAGTTCGTTTTGATTTGAGTTCGCAAGTTTGTTTTTCCTTGTATTGTTCCCATTAATGAAATTTTGTTCCTTTCGTTTCTAATTTTGTTTATTTTCCTTCTTTTTACTTTTCTGAGCAGCTTTCTTTCAACTGATCTTAATGATATGGCGTGCTTAAAGATTAATCAACCCAGTCTAGAAAGTCAATCGGGTTTGGAAATAATAACGCATGAAATAAGAGGTGACGAGAGTGAATCGGAATACGGCAATGATGAAGCCGTAGAAGAAATCGGTGAAGAATTAAGTCACTTCGAGGAAAAACCCAAACCAAATTTAAATGATACTGAGGCTGTTAATCTGGGGGACACAGATGACGTCAAAGAAACTAGAATAAGTGTCCATATTGAACCCAACCTGAGAGAAGAGTTTATCAAAACACTCATGGAGTTTAAAGACATTTTCGCATGGTCGTACGACGACACGCCAGGACTCAGCACTGAGCTAGTGGTTCACAAATTACCCACCGACCCGGCATGTCCTCCCGTCAAGCAAAAACTGCGGAAATTCAAGACGGAGATGAGTGTAAAGATCAAGGAGGAAGTAACCAAGCAGTTGCAGGCGAAAGTCATTCGTGTCACTCGATACCCCGAATGGTTGGCTAACATAGTACCGGTGCCAAAGAAAGACGGAAAGATCAGAGTATGCGTGGACTACCGCAATCTCAACAAGGCGAGTCCTAAGGATAATATCCCGCTTCCCAATATCCATATCCTGATTGATAATTGCGCTGGACGTGAAATCGGATCCTTTGTGGATTGCTACGCGGGATATCATCAGATCTTGATGGATGAAGAGGACGCAGAAAAGACGACTTTTATCACACCGTGGGGGACTTATTGCTACCGGGTGATGCCGTTCGGTTTGAAGAATGCATGGGCAACATACATGAGGGCGATGACTACGGTATTCCATGACATGATACACAAGGAAATTGAAGTGTACGTGGATGATGTGATCATAAAATCTAGACGTCAAGAAGACCACGTTGCCGACCTCGGGAAGTTCTTTCAAAGACTTCGAAGATATGATATCAAGCTCAATCCGGCCAAATGCGCATTCGGAGTTCCATCAGGAAAGTTGCTAGGATTCATCGTCAGCCAACGGGGCATTGAGTTGGACCCATCCAAAATCAAGTCCATTCAGGAGTTACCCCCGCCAAGGAATAAAACAGAGGTAATGAGTTTGTTGGGAAGGTTAAATTACATCGGTAGGTTTATTGCTCAGCTTACAGCAACCTGTGAGCCCATATTCCGTCTGTTGAAGAAAGACGCTGCGATAGAATGGATGACAGAATGTCAGGAAGCGTTTGACCAAATCAAAGGGTATCTGTCAAACCCGCCCGTACTGGTTCCGCCTGAACCGGGTAAACCCCTGATTCTTTATCTGACGGTTTTGGAGAATTCGTTCGGCTGCGTACTAGGGCAGCACGATCTTCCTGGCAGAAAGGAACGGGGCATTTACTATCTCAGTAAGAAATTCACGGTCCACGAGGTTAAGTACACTAATTTGGAAAAGACATGTTGTACCTTGACCTGGGTAGCCCAAAAGCTGAAACATTATTTGTCTTCTTACACCACTTACCACATTTCGCGCTTGGATCCGTTGAAGTATATTTTCCAGAAACCTATGCCTACAGGGAGGTTAGCAAAATGGCAAATATTACTTACAGAGTTCGACATCATATATGTGACAAGGACGGCTATGAAAGCTCAAGCCCTAACCGATCATTTAGCTGAGAATCCTATCGATGACGGATACGCACCTTTGAGGACGTATTTCCCGGACGAAGAAGTATTGAAAATTGATGGGTTGGAATTAACCGAGGATCCAGGGTGGAAGATTTTCTTCGACGGAGCGGCGAACGCAAAAGGAGTCGGAGTAGGGGCTGTGCTTATCTCTGAAACAGGACATCATTATCCTGTTACTGCTCAACTGCGTTTTCACTGTACCAATAATATGGCTGAGTACGAGGCATGTATCTTAGGGCTGCGATTAGCGGTGGACATGGATGTACGGGACGTCTTGGTCTTGGGGGACTCGGACCTTCTGGTACATCAGATTCAGGGAGAATGGGAAACCAGAGATTTAAAGCTTATCCCGTATCGTCGGTGTTTGCATGATCTGACCAAACGCTTTCGATCAGTAGAATTCAGGCACATCCCAAGGATGCATAATGAGGTTGCCGACGCTCTAGCTACTTTAGCGTCAATGCTACATCACCCGGACAAGGTTCGTGTCGATCCGTTACATATTCAGGTCCGGAATCAGCATGCTTACTGCAATATGATAGAGGAAGAGATGGATGGTGAGCCATGGTTTCATGATGTCAAGGAATACCTCAGGTTAGGAGTATACCCAGAGCAAGCAACTGGAGATCAAAAGAGAGCTATTCGGCGATTGGCGAACGGATTTTTCCTTAGTGGAGGGGTGCTGTACAAAAGAACCCCAGATTTGGGATTGTTGAGATGTATAGATGCGAGTCAAGCCACAACAGTGATGACAGATATACACTCCGGAGTTTGTGGACCACACATGAGCGGATACGTATTGGCAAAAAAGATTCTTCGAGCAGGATATTACTTGCTCACTATGGAGTGTGATTGTATAAGTTTCGTGCGAAGATGCCATCAGTGTCAGATACACGGAGATTTGATTCATTCTCCACCGACTGAATTGCATACAATGTCAGCACTATGGCCGTTTGTTGCATGGGGTATGGATGTTATTGGACCTATAGAGCATGCGGCTTCCAATGGTCATAGGTTCATTCTGGTAACGATCGATTATTTTACCAAGTGGGTGGAGGCCAAAACCTTCAAATCGGTGACCAAGAAGGCGGTGGTGGATTTCGTACATTCCCACATCATCTGCAGGTTTGGAATTCCAAAGATAATCATCACAGATAACGGTGCCAATCTTAACAGCGGATTGATGAAAGAGGTATGTCAACAGTTCAAGATTACACATCGAAATTCCACACCATATCGTCCCAAAGCAAATGGTGCGGTTGAAGCCGCAGCAAACAAGAATATAAAGAAGATATTGAGGAAGATGGTAGAAGGGTCCAGGCAATGGCATGAAAAGTTACCATTCGCATTGTTAGGTTATCGCACTACCGTCCGGACTTCGGTAGGTGCAACTCCTTACTTGTTGGTGTACGGGACTGAAGCAGTAATACCCGCAAAAGTTGAGATTCCATCCCTCCGAATTGTCGCTGAAGCTGAGATTGACGACGATGAGTGGGTCAAAACCCGATTGGAGCAATTGAGCTTGATCGATGAAAAGAGATTGACAGCAGTATGTCATGGCCAATTGTATCAAAAGAGAATGGCGAGAGCATATAACAAGAAGGTACGTCCCGGGAAATTTGAAGTGGGACAGCATGTGCTGAAGAGAGTTCTACCACATCAGGCCGAAGCGAAAGGCAAGTTCGCTCCAAATTGGCAGGGACCATTTGTGGTGACTAGAGTATTATCCAACGGCGCTCTATGTCTAACTGATATTGAAGGAAGGTGCACCGATATGGCTATCAATTTCGATGCGGTCAAGAGATATTACGTGTAATTCTTTAATGTATTTGTCAACGTTTGGTTTCGTTTGTGTGTATTTGGCATTTTTCGGAGAATGAAATGACAGAGGCAATTTTTCTACTATCCAAACACTTTAACCCTTGTTTTCCCCTTTGAGCCTCAATTATTCTTTCATATACCCTCTTTTGGAATCCTCAAGGAAGATGTATAACAGAATAGAAAAAGAAACAAAGAAAAGACACAAGAAAAGTGAACTACATTTGACCTGATTCCTCAAGAAGGATACGTAGGCGCCACACGGCTCGGTCATAACAAAATAAAAATCAAAGATTCCCCAAGCAACAAAACTGGGGCAGAAGTCATAGTTTCATTTGAAAAGATGATGTGAATTCCGAAAGTTGTAATGAGTTAACCGTTGAGGTGAAACCTCTTTGCTTTAGCCCCACGCACAAAAACCACATTAATGACCAAAAAGACCTCTCGATCGGTATTTGAGAAATGCCAAGTCATGCGAATGAAAGCCAAGAGCGACACTCCGATCCTCGATTGAATCCAGGATGCACAAGCCGAAAAGGGATAATGCTTTATAGGGAATCTCGTGGGCAATACCCCAGCCTGGAAAGAAAGCAAAATGAGAGAGCCTTAACGGTGAAAACCCTCGCGAGCACCTTAAGGCGAAGAAAGCTAAGAGAAATAAAATGAGAGAGTCTTACGGTGAAAACCTTTACAGGCACCCTAAGGCGACGGGAGGTCGAGAGAAATAAGAGAATCTCATTAGTGGAAACCCTTCGAAGGGCACTATGAGGTGACAAGGCGAGATGGTTACGAGGTGTCTGCGTGAGACAAGGTTGGCACATTCGTTTGCTTCTAGCAAAACGCGGCCATTAGAAAGTGATTGACATAAATAGACTGGATATATTAATCTCAAAGGCGCGGTATAACCATTGGATCAGTTACACATTCAGATAAGTTTTTCCCAGTTTTGAGTTTAGAAATGTTTTCCCTTTCTTTTGACATTCGCGGTCAGCATTCTTTATCTATCATTTTTCTCTTCTTTTTTTTTCAAAAATTGACTTTTCAAAGCTTACTACCAAGTCTCCCAAAGCGGTACAATGAAGATGAATAGGCGTGGAACAAGGCAATAAGGCAAAAGTCGTTCCGATATTAAGGTTGGAACGACAGGTTGATTGGAAGGTTCACGGAAATTATGGAGTACGATGGACGCATATTACACATCCGGAAGATGATTTCTCACAACAGATCATCGACTAAAAGGGTCGGACCAAACCGAAGGTTGGAATAAAAGGAGAGATGAGAGACCATCCGTGGAAAGAGCACCATCCCCAGCAAGTGTCAACGTCGTCCCCAAAAGTTCGAGGGAGGCCAAGCAGCTGAAAGAGAAAAGGAAAATGGCCCCCAACAAGAGTGGCACGACCACTCACTGCGTTTTTGAAACTAACAATTTTTCTTTGATTTAAATCAGGAAAAGAGGGTGCGTCGGCGGAAAAGCATGCCGCGTAGAAGGCCATCAAACTGGGGCAGAAAATTTTCTCCCATTGCGAAAGTTTTCTTGAAAACAAATACCCAGTGGATAAGGATAACGAGATTTCACGAAATACCAGTTCTGAGAAGAATAGTTTTGAGAGAGGCCAGACAACACGAGGGGGTGATCTTTGAGCCTGGTATCATCCCCAGCAGTTTTTGGGAAAATGAAACACTAACTTCGAGATTCCCCCAGCAGCATTATATCCCATAAGTTTTTCAAGGAAGCAGAGAAGCGTGAGTCCCGGAGGAGGTCCGGGAAGAAGGAAAAGGAAAAGGGGTCCCCCGCCGGGGTAATCCTCAGTTAATGACATTTCAATCCCCGGCGAGTCCGAGAGAGAACGAAAGGTGAAAGAAATAGAAAAAGAGGAAGTACTTCCCCGGCAGCATCATCCCCAACAGGTGAGTAAACAGTTCCGAAGATATCTCCAGCAGCCAAAGGAAAAGTAACACGACCCCGTGGGAAAAAAATTTCAAGACAAGGTAATTCAGAAGAAAAGGGTGGCCCAAGAGATGATGCGGGAAGAAGAAAATGGTACAGGAAACAAAGGAAGGCGATACGGATGGGATGAAATTAGTGAGTTGTAGTTGAAGTCAGGGAGCCCGCCTGAAGAATGGAGTGGCGATTTAATTTTGATGTTGTAATTGAAGTCAGGGAGCCCGCCTGAAGAATGGAGTGGCGATTTATTTTGAAGTTGTAGTCGAAGTCGGGGAGCCCGCCTGAAGAATGGAGTGGCGATTTATTTTGAAGTTGTAGTGGAAGTCAGGGATCCCGCCTGAAGAATGGAGTGGCAATTTAATTTTGAAATTGTAGTTGAAGTCAGGGAGCCCGCCTGAAGAATGGAGTGGTGATTTATTTTGAAGTTGTTTAAGGAAAGCGGTAGAGTGTAACGGAAATCCCCAGCATGAATCAGAAGGAAGGCAACAAGGATCAGAAAAAATGGATTCAGATTTTATTTTGAAGTTGTAGTCGAAGTCGGGGAGCCCGCCTGAAGAATGGAGTGGCGATTTATTTTGAAGTTGTAGTGGAAGTCAGGGATCCCGCCTGAAGAATGGAGTGGCGATTTATTTTGAAGTTGTATTCGAAGTCAGGGAGCCCGCCTGAAGAATGGAGTGGCGATTTAATTATGAAGTTGTAGTTGAAGTCGGGGAGCCCGCCCGAAGAACGGAGTTGCGATTTAATTTTGAAGTTGTAATTGAAGTCGGGGAGCCCGCATTCGAAGAATGGAGTGGCGATTTATTTTGAAGTTGTAGTCGAAGTCGGGGAGCCCGCCTGAAGAATGGAGTGGCGATTTAGTTTTGAAGTTGTAATTGAAGTCGGGGAGCCCGCTTGAAGAATGGAGTGGCTATTTAGTTTTAAAGTTGTAGTTGAAGTCAGGGAGCCCGCCTGAAGAATGGAGTGGCGATTTATTTTTAAAGGTGTAGTAGAAGTCAGGGAGTCCGCCTGAAGAATGGAGTGGCGATTTTATTTTGAAGTTGTGGTTGAAGTTAGGGAGCCCGCCTGAAGAACGGAGTGGCGATTTATTTTTAAAGTTGTAGTTGAAGTCAGGGAGCCCACCTGAAGAATAGAGTGACGATTTATTTTGAATTTGTTTGAGGAAAGCGGTTGAGTGCAACGGAAATCCCCGGCGTGAATCCAAGTTCATAATCAAAAGGAAGGCAACAAGGATCAGAAAGATAGGTTCAGACTTCGAAGGAGAATAGTTCGACGATCACAAAGAAAGGACCAATGGTCGGAGTTCGGCAATCAAGATAGGCTGAAGCAACAATTGTCGGAAGAGAAGAAGCATTTGAAGAAACATCAGAGCCAGCAGGATGGCAAGGAACATGACAAGATCAAGTTAAAAAGGATAGATAAGAATTTGCAATACTGTAACTTAGTCTAGCTTCTTATTTTGTTTAGCACGGTGTAATAAGGAGATTGGTTAAGCAGTGGCAACAGCAGCAACAGCAGCAACAGCAGTAACAGCAAGATCACAGTGGTCAGGGTAGTCCCAGCTACCAAAACTTCCCGAACTACATTGACCTGATTCCCTTTTAGCCGGGGATATGTAGGAGACCTTTTGAAGCAAAGGTTCGGTCAAACTTTTCCAAAAAAAATATTCGGGGCTTCAAACTAGGAGGCGATTTTGGCGATTTTGAGGAGGAAATCAAGGGGTGTCATCAGGTAAGCACTCATGGACTCAATTTATATTAATACTGTGAGCACGTGATTTTTGCCCTATACGAGAATTACTCCCAAAATTCAAAATAAAATAGTCTTGTGTTGTAGTTTGATTTTTCGTGGATTTTGTGAGATCTTTGTTTGATGTTAGCACTTGTCTTTGTGTATGTGTTATTGATTAAATTGATCAAAAATACGTGTTGCGGACATGTAGGAATTGATTGAGCATTTGTGAGAATTAATTGACCATAAGGTGTTTAAAATGAAATTCACAAAATTCACATCCTCGCTCCTTGTCATTAGGTGACTTTATTAAATATTAATAGTGTGAATATTAACTAACAAGTGTGTGATTTTATTGTTTAGATTGATTTTTTAAATATGGCTAGGTGAAGGGAAAGAAAGAAAATGGCTAATTTTGCAAACAATCCCGGCCCAAAAGGGGCTGTCTTTGCCCTGTCCAAATTGACCCACACCTTCAGACGTCAAACGACGTCGGCGAGCTAGACACAATCCAGGCCGTTGATCCTGCAAAATCAAACGGCCCAGCATGTCTCATAGGCGTCCAAACGACATCGTCTCAAGGCAGTCAATCCTGTCCGTCGAACCATCCTTGATCGAACGGAGGAGATCCCGTCCCCCAACCCGTTATGTAGCCCGACCCAGTCTGTCCAAAGACCAACCCGGCCTCAATAAGCACCCAAACGACACCGTTGGAGTAAGTGAGATGATCCAGACCGTTGATCTCGTTTGATCAAACGGCTTGGATTAAATCCCACACCCACTATATATTTCTCAGATACACACCCACCCCCCCTAAGAACCCCCTCTTTGTCTCTAAGCTTCAGAGATCAGGTCTCTCGACCTCCGCCTCTCTCCGCCGCATTCCGCCAACCGGAAATCGCCTCACGGCGGTTCCGATAGGCCAATGACCACCAAATTAACACCATAGCTCCCCCTAAACCCCCTGAACACGAACCCCTCACCCTTTAACCTCGAATCATTCCCCATCGCTTCGAATCGTCATTTGAAGATTCGAGCAAAATTTGAATCCACTCCAACCAAGCCCAAACTCACACCCCGTCATCTCCTGACCTCCCTCGCACCATAAACACCTTTGTTTTGGTTCGAATCAAGACCGAAACCACCTAGCCCCAAAATGCCATTTAAACCCTAAGAAAAGATCAAGCCTGGATTTGTCCGAAAAGAGAAGAAATTGGGGTCTCAATCGACTTTAATCAAATGTTTTCAGTCGAAAATAATCGATTAAAGTCCGTTTTTACCCCAAAACAAGGCCCGAGTCAGTGATTCGAGTCAGGTTCGTTGGGTGTTCGGAGTCTTGAGGTATTCTTTGTTTCTCTCTTTGATTTTTTCCTCTTTTTTTTGTGTTGTTTTGTTTTGTTTTTATATTTGTTTGTGATATTGTAGTGATTTTATTGTTTTTACTTTGTTCACTGTTCTTCTTCCTCATTTCTTCGTCAGACCTTTTATTTGGTCGAATCATCTCTGTTCATTATCATCGTTTAGTTTCTCATCGAGTTTTGTCCTCGGCTTCAGGGCTCCGTCTAGTATACTGCCAGTGTCCCTTCATTTTGTTGTTTAAGTTTAATATGGAATTATGATGTGTGCGGAATATAGTTAATTTGTTCCTATGTATTTGTGTCAATCATGAATTCAAATCTCGACCTCAGTGGTTCAATACCATTGTGCCCTGAATCGTTGAATCATGGGTCTTTGTTTTGGTGCCATTTCATTCATTCTGAGTTCAAGTTTAAGTTGTTGCGCAAGTTTGATGAGTTGAACCACATTGTTCTGTTTGGGGAGTCTGATAAGAATTCAACTGGGTTTTAAATTCAGCCTCAGTATTCCAGTGTTTACTTAAGATTTGGTTTAGACAATTGTTAGTTTCTTTTATTTAGATGAATTGGTGGGAGTATTCTGAGGTGCTGAAACTTGCAGAATGTTTGAACTAATTGGACTGCCAGTAGAAGCACTAACTAATTTGTTTATTCATAATGACTTGAAAAAGCAGTAAGAGTATGGTTTAGCTTTAAGAGAATTGATTAAAACAATATATTACCCAGAACCTAGACTGGTGGAACCTGCTGTATAGCAGGATACCACCAGCTCCTGCAGACCTTTAAGTTTAAAATTAGATAAGTCCCAAGCTGGGACAGGATTTAGTGGCTTAGGACAGAACATGGTATGGGCTGGCCAGGATTTTAAAATAGGTTGGCCAGGTGAGGAAGGGGGTATAAACAGGGAAGGGTCTGAAAAAAACGAAGGAGAACTTTGAAAACACAAAGGGAGATAGACACATACAGATAGAGAAAAGGCATACAATTTTTTGAGAGAAAGTAGGAAGAAAACATTCTGCTTCCCTTTGGCTCATTGTTTCAATCAGTCTTTGGGGTCCATTTGAACTATATCTTGATATAACTTTGGCCATTTGAAGTTTTTCAAGTATCCGTTAGTATTTGGTTGGTTTGGTTTTGAGTCTTGCCGAGGTTTCAAGTGTCTCCTCCTGGGTGTGCTACTAGATATTCTGCTACTGTTTTATTGGCTTTACTTGGATTTGCACTGGTTTTTGCTCCTGTCCCTGGGTTGTTCGTGTCTGTTATTCATCCTTTGCTGCTGGTTGTCGCTGAGTCTACTGTTGTTGTATACCACTATTGCTGACTCCTTCTTCTCCTTCTATTTCCATTGTCCAGGTACTCTCTATATCCTTGTATATAATTGTGAAGAATCAATG
The DNA here is from genome assembly GCA_032618575.1 of Nicotiana noctiflora. Classification (NCBI taxonomy): domain Eukaryota; kingdom Viridiplantae; phylum Streptophyta; class Magnoliopsida; order Solanales; family Solanaceae; genus Nicotiana; species Nicotiana noctiflora. The sequence goes on along the minus strand of JASVEL010004252.1, from coordinate 194,739 downwards.
AGAATTTGACTTGGAAACTCAAATGAAGAATCATATACGAAACAGTTGACTGAGTTCATTCGATTTCTATTTTTGTATCCATTTGTGAAATTTTCAGTTAAATACTCATTTATGATTGAAGATGTATGAAGTTTGATTAGGATTGAGTAAATCAGTTTTAATCGTGATATGTAATAATTGAACATTTTTTTTCTATGAAGATTATGTGACTGTGATGATGATGTTCAATATTGTAGTATTAATATCTTATGTTAGCTTGGTTATTTTAATTGTTGAAGTCTCGTGTACTAAAAAAACATACGGAGTAATACAATCTCATGGATACTTTCCTGATAAATTCCAAAAGGTAGTTTAATAGCTTAGCCATGTATATAATTAAATCTGAAAGCTAGTACCATGTCTCACTACCATTTTTATAACAATCTGTCATGAACTTAGATTGTTAGATAATTGCAATTAGGGTTGGGCTATTAATTAGAATTTAATAAAATCACACAAACGAGGACTTTAATGTGAATCATTCGCATATGTCAAATAGTTGCGAGTTTGACGTCAGAATTTGACAGTCAACTTCATAGTATAAATGATAAATTCCTTGGCTTCGTTTCATTATAAATTGATCTATAAGTTCGTTGATATAAACTTGACTTGGAGGTTTTAATGTATAGTTTAAAAATATCATTTAATTAGAACCTTTGTTTATTATTAGAGACCAATCAAATAAAAAGACATAGTCATGTTAGGTTTGGAATTAATAAATAAAAATGAGACGAGTCTCGCCGAATCAAATATACAATTTCGGGGACCTAATTAATTACTCGCTAAAATATTTAGTATTCGGGATAGGCCGTTTAGCAAATTTCACGGCCTACCCAAAAGTAGTAGCACGTTAGTCACTTTAGGTGTGGATTTAATCATTTTTACATTTTCTAAATACGGGTGTGCATTTATGTGACCCAAATCTTACTCTCGGCGAAACTGAAATATAGTAAAGTCACAGGCGTACTGGTTGCGGTGTGACTCGAAATGTATTTTCGTGACATTGCAATTCTTCTAAAATTGAAAGCGGAATATAAGAGCGCATAAAAATAAAAATAAAAATATATAAATCAGATAAAAAGCAAAAAAAATTGCAATTGAGCGACCGTGCTAAAAACATGGAATCCGGGAGTGCCTAACACCTTCTCCCAAGTTAACAGAATTCCTTATCCAGGTTTCTAATTTCGCAGATTGTAATACAAAGTCATAAATTTCCTCGGTTCGGGATTAAAATCGGTGACTTGGGACACCATTATTTTCCCAAGTGGCGACTCTGAATTAAATAAATAAATCCCGTTTCGATTGTCCTTTAATTGGAAAAACTCCCTCGCGCTCTCGCGGGTGCGGAAAAAGGAGGTGTGACATCTATAAGGCCCTAACACACATTCCACCTTAAAAAGGGGCTGGTTGTGCAAAATGGCTAAGTCTGCAAATGCAGACTGGCCCAGACTCTCTTTTGGGCTCTGAACATTAAGTGGCCAAGCCTGCAAAGGTTTTGGGCCCAACTGTTCAGTAATTGGGTTTAATACCCAAGCTAAGTCTCAACTTGAGACTGGCTAGCTTTTAAATAGTATAATTTCAACAATAAAGCAGGCCAGTCCTGCAATTAGTTTAAAATTGAAATAAATTGGTCCTAATTAACTGGAACTAAGTAAAAGAGGCTAAAATTGAAATAGTTCTTAATAGTAGGATTGGCCAGCCCTTAAATACCAATGCAAGGGCTGGCTATTAGTTAAATAAGTTCCAAAGGAGCTGAAATTAACCTAGGCAGTCAGGTAAATCAACAGTGGCCTTGAGGGCATAATTGGAAACCAATTTGGTAAAACAGTGAATAGGGTGAAACATAAGAGGTTAAGGGAGTCATTTGTACCCCTGATTTCTGCAATTTCGCAGAGATTTAAGGGTATAATGGTCTCCCTAAAATGGGAAATCTGTAAAAATCCCAAACCCTTAGGGCTACCTTGGTAAAAACCCATAAAAAGGAATCTTTAGAACCTTCCAGCACATGCTGGAAGGGTTTCTGGTAACAGAATTAAGGACCTTAGTGTATATTTTATAATTTTAAGAGGGGGAAAGTTGGGATTTTATTCCATACTTTCTCCCCAAGTTTCAGCCCTTTTGCCCAACTATATATACCCCTAAAAAGGGGCTGAGAGGGGGTTCGAATTTTAATTCATTTTTAGGTTGGCTTTGGGACAAAAGGTTCAGAGAAAATATAGTAATATAACAGTAGTATTGCTAGGATTTTTCAAAAAAAGCTTAGGGATACTCTTCTTCTGGGTTCTTTGCTTGAATTCTGGTCTGGTTATACTTGCTGTGCTATAGGATTTGATTTGCTCTTGCTGTGGTTTTTTGCTTTGTGGATCTTCAATCATTGTTGCATTGCTGAGTCCTTGCTGTTACTTATCTGCCTTGATTTCCCTAGACTCATCGGTTTCATTTTGTTGATCCAGGTACATTTCTATTCAAAAAATGAAGCTGTAATGATTTGCTGAATGAAATGGAGTTCTGTTTTTAAGATTCATCTGATATTATGCACTTTGTAATCATTTTTATTAGATGTTTAATATTAGTGTAGATCTGTAGTTTAGTGGTAGTATAGCATGTAACAGCAGAGAAACAACTACAAAAACAGTGTAATAGCTTAATGGTGGTAGAGTAATGTAGATAGCATATCACTTAGATTAAATAGGTAGAAAACTCTAAAACATAAGTTAGTTAATTATAGTTTCTAAATCGTTAATCACTCACTCACAGTAGCTTCGCAAATCATAATCACATATTTGATGTCTCTTAAACATAGACAAGCTTCAAAAAATAGGAAACGTTAGATCAAGCAGTGATTCATTCATGATTTGGGCTAATAATCTGGTAACAAAACAAGTCATAATGAAATCAGTAGTATAATTATGTACAAGTCTCTGAGTCATTCATTTATGGGTATTTGAAGTCGAACAATGGAACAATTAGACTGTATAATCGCTGCTTATGTAGTTAGTTTAAATTTAAGGATCGGGAGTAAGATCTGAGCAGGCTATAGAAAGAAGTAACTGGGTATTGAAGCAACTTAATTAGAACCATGCTTGTAATGTTAAAATGCTTAGCTCATAATGAAACTAGTAATGTAATGATATGTGTGTAGTTAATCAGTTAGTCCAGATCCACAGTTAATTAGCTTAATCATTCTTCAAGTTTTCCTATATAATCAAATCATCTTCTCAGATTCAGTATTAACCTCAAACGCTAGTGTAAGAAGAAGAAGCAGTCTGTTAGTTCTAGTTCATGGTAACAAGTAATTGATTTATAGTTGACGTCTGATGAATTGATGTATTGATTTCCCTTTACTGAATAAATAAAAGTGCCTTCTATTTCAAATGTGTATCTTTGTTCTTTTACTTTACTTGTTTCCATTGTTATTTAGTTTGGGCCCAATGTGCGTTATGGGCCTGAATCTCTATATAAGGCCAACTGGGCCGGCGAGCAGAAATCCAAAAACAGCGTGGGTCTCGAAGACCAGGGCAGTTCAAGCATATGTTTAGTGAAAAGAAGACCAGGCCCCATTGAATAATAGAAACCCGACGGGCCTGGATTGCTCAATGTTAAAATGATTAAGGGAAAAAACATAAATAGAAAACATAGCATATACCTCTTAGATTGGGACTCTAAAATTAATTGGGATGATCCTCGCCCGAGTTTAAATAAGCGGGGCCCCCATTTAGTAATAAGATAATAAAGTAGACTCGGGAACGCTAATAGCGAATTCCATATCTTCTCCCAAAAGATTTAAAAGCCGATAGACGTTATTTAGGGCACGATTTAACGTACTTTCCTATGAACGAGTGTGCACTTGGTGTGACTCAAATCTAAATCCCGGCAAAGCTGAAATACACCGAAAGTCACAGGCGTACTGGTTGCGGTGTGACTCGAAGCGTGTTTTTGCGATGCCACAAATTCCATAAAAATAATATTTAAAAAACACTATATGTTGTTAAAATCTGTGATTAAGTCAAACAAGAGTCGGGAATGACAATTGAGCGACCGTGCTAAAACCACGGAACCCGGGAATGCCTAACACCTTCTCCCGGGTTAACAGAGTTCCTTATCCAGATCTTTGCTTCGCAGACATTTTTAAGAGTCAAATTCCTCGGATTCGGGATTAACCGGTGACTTGGGACACCATTATCTTTCCCAAGTGGCGACTCTGATCAATATCAATAAAATCCCGAACCGATTGTCCTTTAATTGGAAAAACTCCTTCCCTTACGTTATTTTATCCGTTTCGGATTTCTGAGCGTCGGGGTATACCCTACGAGCGTATTTATATGCTTATATTCCCAATGTGTGGTAGTAAAAAGGGAGGTGTGACAGCTCTGGCGACTCTGCTGAGGACACAACCCCGAACTTCGGTTTCAGGGTTTAAGAACTCGAGCTCTTTAGAATTGTCGTTCGCGTTATTGTTCGACTTCATTATATGATTTGAACAACATGTTATGTGCTTTATCGCTTTGATATTATATAGATTGTATATAAAATTGTGCCAAAAACCTTTCTCTCTTCACCCCCGGGGATGTGCTTACTGGTTGAGACTCCCCTTTCTGTTAAAGTCACCTTAAATTAAGAAAACAGAGGCCGGATAAGTTACAAAGCCGATTGACTCCGCGAGTCACCGGTACGTAGCCCCCTCATTGATTCGAGTTGTCCGCTCGGGTACACGGTCTACCACTCTATGAAACCGTAAGATTTTGAACATAGGTCTAAGACGATTATTTGCATCATATTTGACTTAGGGGACTCAACACAGGGGTTGGGTCCGTCTAGGACAGGTGTCCCGGTATTGGAAAAGACCAAGCATGTTATGTGTTGCATTTTTATTGTCCTTGATTGTTATGCGGACCGGCGGAAATCCCGAGGATAGAAAAATTGTTGAAAAAGAAAAAAAGAGAGAGAGGAAAATAAGATTTGTAGAAGATTGGGTATCCAGAAAATTTGAAAAAATAGGTAGAACAGTTTTGTTGAAATAATTGGTCAAATAATTTGACCGAACTACGCAGGTTTGATTCTCGCCATTAGGTGGGATACGTAGGCAACCCTTAAACGGGTCCAACCACACTTTTAGAAAAAGACCAAAAATATTTTCCTTTCAAATAATCGAGGTGATCGCTGTTTTTGGAAACAGCCGAATGTTCCGAAAGGACGCCGGAAGGTTGTTTTGGCAAAAATGGCCACTTCGAAAGTCATTTTCTTTTCTTTCCTTCAAAAAATGAAAACTTGCATTGAAAAAGATTTTTCTTTTTTCTAAATAAAATCGCCTTAATAAATGTGCAAGATGAGCACAATGATGAATGAACATTTCTCCTTAAATAAAATCCCTTTGGAGTTGAAACTGTGGTGGCAAGACATGGGATCAGATGGTTAGGACTGGGTCAAAGGTTACTTGAAAGATCTTACGGGGTTATTTGACATAATCCCCCGAGGCGACGTGATTAGAGCGTTGGTCACATTTTGGGATCCGACACACAATGTATTGCATTTCCCGGATTTTGAACTCACCCCTACTCTAGAGGAAATTGCTTTCTATATCGGGAAGACTGAGGTCCCGTTAAAAGGAAAATACCCGGTATCTCCGAGGACGGTAACAGTGCATCGTTTTCTCGACTCTTTGAAAATTGCCAGGAATGTTCACAACGAAGATCTAGCCAACGTGTTTTGTTCCTTAAGCTTCATCTATAGTAGGTTTGGACACATTGGGGGTTTCAACGACCTAACGAACAAGTTATGCTGCAAGTCCAACCGAGCAAAATGGGAGGAACACCGGAGGTTTGCATGCTTAGTGGCATTTCTCTGAATTGTCATATTTCCGAGAAAAGATGGACATATCAACATAAAGGTTGCCGGGGTAGCTAGCACACTGATAGTACAAGATAATTGTACACTAGCCCCAATGATTGTAGCTGACATCTACCGTGCTCTAACTGCGTGCAAAGCGGGAGCCAACTTCTTTGAAGGGTGTAATTTGATCTTGCAAATCTGGTTAATTGAACATCTATGCCATCATCCTTCGTTCTCAAGTTATGGTTCGGCTGAACGAACATGTTTGGAAGAATTCTGTACGAGAACAAAAGAAGTAAAATTGCCGGAGGGAGTCAAAGGTTGGATTGTGTATCTTCGATCACTAACTGATGGCCAGATCGATTAGACGTATGATTGGCTACCTCTTGACGAGGTAATGTATATGCCAACAGAAGGATCGCCATTTTTGATCATGGGTTTGAAAAGTATACAACCTTTTGCCCCATACAGGGCCCTGCGATAGTTGGGTAGATGTCAAATTATTCCGAGAGACGGGGACCTCAGTTTGCAAGCTATAGAAATTGGTCCGGATGGGCAATTCTCGGAAGCAAAGATCTGGCAAATCTGGAATGAGTGCCAAAACTTGAAAATTGATACTTGTGTGCCGAATAGAGCAAGGGGAGAAATGTCGTCTGGATACTCCACATGGTACCGATGAGGTGTTGAGCACAAACGTCTTTCGAAAAGACCTCACTTGCAAGATTTGATAGAGCAATCCAAGGAGAATCAGAACTGGGCGGCCAAAGAAAAAGAATACAAGGCCAAAATCAGCTTGTTGGAAGATAAATTGAGAAATCTCCATTTTGAAAGTGGTTTACAAGCAGCATCTTCTGATGAAGGAGAGAAGAAACATCTGAAGAAAGAAAACGAAATATTGAAGGCTCAAATTGCTCAAATGAAAATTGCATCCGAGACCCCGATTCGCTTAGCCCGGGATGAGAAATTAATTGAGATTCTCCGGCGCAAAGTAAATGACTACAGCTTTGACTTGGACAAGGCTGAAAAGGAATTAGTTAGGGCTCGGAAGCAAATAGACAGAGATGCTGAGGAAAGAGCCAAGTTGGTTCGGCAGTTACAAGATAAGCATGATTTTGAGGTAGCTCAACTTAGAAAGAAAATAATTTCAGCCACGGTTAAAAGTAACAAGATTATCAAGGATCTTGAAGAAGAGAGAGAGCATTGTTACACGACTATGGCTAGATTAGAATTGGAGTTGCACCAAGTGCAAAAAGATAACCAACATACCTTGGATGCTTGCACTGAACAAATAAGCCGATTGTTGCAAGAAAAGGGGGTCATCTGAGAGAAGATTGTTCGCATTGCCCAATACATCACCCGGAAGAGTCAACTGTGTGAAGATATGTCTCGAGGAAACTTTGTATCGGCAGTAAAGTTCTTCGTACAACAAGTCATGTCCGACCTAGATAGGCTCCAAAGGGGATTAGCATATAGGCCCGCGGCAAGGCCGAACGATGCCTCGCGGGCACTAGGAGCATTAATGTACTCATAGGGCATGCATCATCTTTTTATATTTTTCTTTTACAACATCACCTTGTAATCAATATTTTGAATTATCAATGGAAATCAAGTGTTGATTATTCTTTTGCTTTATGTCATTTCTTTTAAATTTGCTAGGCAAATAAATAGGAACGTAATTATGAAAAAAAAAAAGAAAAAAAAAAGAAAAAAAAAGAAGAAAAGAAAAGAAAAAAAAGAGAAAGAGAAAGGGGAAAAAGAGAGAAAAAAAAAAGAATTGATTGGTTCAGATGAGCAGCGGCCGGGATGATGCATGACGACTCGAGGAAAATATATTTGTTTTAAAGTCGTTGCATTTTATTCATGCGCTAACAACTAATGGGTGTTGATGCTTGTGAGTCCAGATTTTCTTGGCAACTGGCATTCTGGCTACCCACCCCTACAACACAAGATACAAGAAGATGACGAAAGCCGTGTCCCAAGAAATTGAGGCAACTATCGTAGATCCTGCTCATGAAGAGGAGATTGTAGACGTAGCAGGAATGAAGGAGGAAATGTACAAATTGAGGCAGCAGATGGCCAAAATGTACCAGGCCTGGTCTAGAGGTCAACCCCTGCCAGCTTACCCTGCTAACCCCACATATATCCCTCCAGCCAACCCCAATCCTGAACCACCTACAATGAATTCATCCTCCACATACCCTGATTACCCTCACTATTATGCCTCCACCTCCCAAGTACCACCACCTCCAGTAAAACAAGCACCACCTCACATACCCCAAGTTGCCCCAGTGTATGTGGCACCTCCGCCCGCTGCTATGCACAAATCCTCTAGTGAACCGATGTTCCATATACAGGATCCTCATTACTACCCTCCAGAGCCAACTTTCCGACAACATTAGTCTCATGCCCCGCTCATAGAAACAAGTGAAGAGAGAATTGCCAAGAGTGCAGGGCAAGAAGAGATGGCCAGAAAAGTGAAAAGTCTGGAGAATGTCTTCCGCACTATGCAAGGATTAGGAGGGCAGGTGAGTGTGGCCTACAAGTACTTATGTCTATTCCCTGAAGTGCAACTTCCCGTGGGATTCAAATTGCCAAAATTCGATATGTATAGCGGACACGGAGATCCGGTGGCTCACCTCAGGGGATACTGTAGCAAAATGAGAGGTGCATGAGGTAAAGATGAGCTATTGATGGCGTATTTCATCTAGAGTCTGAGTGGTTCAGCTTTAGAGTGGTATACCCAACAAGATCATACAAGGTGGTTCGTCTGTGATGATCTTGCGCAAGCCTTTGCAAATCACTTTCAGTACAACCTAGAAATCATACTTGATAGACTATCCCTTACAAAAATGGAGAAAAGGCCAGGGGAAAGCTTCAGGGAGTTCGGTTTCAGATGGAGGGAGCAGGCTACAAGAGTAGATCCACCCATGAAGGAAGGAGAGATGGTGGATTGTTTCCTACAGGCTTTGGAGCCTACATATTACGGTCATTTAGTGTCGGCGATTGGGAAAAGTTTCAATGAAGTCGTGAAGATGGGAAGCTTTGTGGAGGAAGGTTTGAAAACAAATAAAATCATGAGTTTTTCGGCCATTAAGGCCACCAATCAAGCAATACATACTGGAAATGGAGGAGCAATGGGAAAGAAGAAAAAGGAAGAGGTAGCAACTGTAGAGAGCAGGCCATGGAACCGTAACCCGCATCATCACCCACCAAGACCCTACCACCAACACCCATCAAACCCATCAACCCCGTATAACCCACCACCACCATCTTACCCGCCAAACCCATATAACACATCGACCCCATATAACCTACCGCCACCATCATACCCACCAACAGTCCCACACTACCACCACCCACAAGCCCAAGCCTACTCACCACCACCACCACATGTGTGGAGAGCCCAAACCCCACACAATGTTTACCACACCCAAAACACATACCCCGCCTCTAAACCCTACAGGAACCAAAACAGACCTAGGCCTGACTCAGAATGGAGAAATAAGGCAAGGAAAACATTCACCCCATTGGGGGAATCATATACCAGCCTTTATCATAGATTGAAAGAGTTGGGGATGCTGAGCCCAGTTGTACCTAAAGTTCCAAACCCACCCCCGAAAAACCTTGATCCATCTGTTAGGTGTGAGTATTGTTCGGGAACACTGGGCCATGATACTAAAAAATGTTGGCAATTGAAGAATGCCATTCAGGATCTTATTAACGATCGGAGAATTGATGTTCAGGCTCCAGAAGCTCCAAACATCACCCAAAATCCACTTCCAAATCACCATGAAACACACATGATAGAACTGGTGCAGGGTGATAGCAGTCGGAAGCCGTCCCAGTCTGTGATGATGATAAAGGCAAGTGGCAGAACAGAAAAGGAAGTCGTGAAAGAAAAAATGATTGTTGAAGAACCAGCAGGGAAAGCCAGTAGTGGTGGAAGGTTTGAAAGTGGTAGTACCAGGCATAAAGCCGATTGTGACTATGAAAGGCGTGAGTGCGGAGCCAGTAATCATAAGACCGGTAGTGCAGATGGCGGTAGTGAGCACAAAGACTGTACCTTGGAATTACAACAAGGTAGCAGTAGTTTATAAAGGAAAAGAGGTGTCTGGGGAAATTAATGAAACCCACGGTCTCACCCGGTCTGGGAGGTGCTTTGCTCCAGAAGAATTGAGAAAATTGAAAACAGTGAAAGAGAACCAGTTAAAGAAACCAGTGTCAGAAGAAGAGGCGGAGGAATTCCTCAAAAAGATGAAGTCACAAGATTATTCTGTAGTTGAGCAGCTGAGGAAGACCCCTGCGCAGATCTCTTTACTATCTTTGCTAATACACTCAGAAGAACACAGGAAGGCTCTGATGAAGATACTGAACGAGGCTCATGTTCCAGAAAAGATCTCAGTTTGCCACCTGGAAAAGATTACCAACAAGATTTTCGAGTCTAATAGGATCACATTCTCAGATAGGGAATTGCCTGTTGAGGGAACCGAGCACAATAAGGCGTTGTACCTTACGGTAAAAAGTGAAGAGTCGGTAGTGACCAGAGTGTTGATAGACAACGGATCAAGCGCTAACATTTACCCGCTGTCGACTTTGGGAAAGCTGAACATCAGTCCGGACAGAATCCGAAAGAACAGTATAAACGTGAGAGGATTTGATGGTGGGGGTAAAAACACATTGGGAGACATTATTCTGGAGGTGACCATCGGTCCTGTGGATTTTACTGTGGAATTCCAGGTGCTCGACATTGCTGTGTCATATAATTTGTTGTTAGGCCGACCCTGGATCCACGCGGCCAAGGCAGTACCATCGTCTTTACATCAGATGGTCAAATTCGAGTGGGAGCAACAGGAGATTGTGGTACATGGGGAAGAAAATGCTTGCAATATGGTGACACCGTTTGATGATACTGACGGAGATAGAGGTCCTTGGGTCTACCAAGTGACAGATGCCATTGCGGTAAACAGAATTGCTGAAGGGGAGAAGTTGCCAGTCCCTATGGTGGCACCAACTGCTGTGATGGTGGCCAAAGAGATTCTTAGAAATGGGTTTGCACCAGGGAAGGGATTGGGCAAAGCATTACAGGGAGTTATTCAACCGGTTCAGCTTCCAGAAAACAAAGGTACTTTCGGCTTAGGGTTCAAACCCACCTTTGCCGACATCCAGAGAGCCTCCAAAGCCAAAAAGAACTGGACCTTGCCTAAGCCTATACCCAAACTATCCGACACCTTCATCAAGCTTGGTACAAAATATCGGACATCTGCTGCGACAAAGTACATCGAGACCCGACCTGATGAAGAAATGCCGAGTTTTGAGAAGATGTTTTGGGATGTGAATATGGTTGAAGTGGGGGAAGGCACAAGCAAAATGGATGTGCAGTTTGTGGGACCCGGAATCATGTTGAACAATTGGGAAGCTACTCCTTTCCCTATCAGGAAGGAGTCTTGGTAGTTAGCTCCAAAATTTCATCATTGCTTTCCCAAAATTGTTATTTTTATAGTTCTCCCATCCCCTCATGAAAAGAAAATCAAAATGTATCCCGAACTTTGTTCATTCTTTTTATCAATGAAATGCAGTTTTCCGTTTCTTCACTTTTTGCCTTATTTTTCTTTATTTTTCCTTTTGTACAGTTCTGCATGTGTTGATTCTGATGCCATGTCATGCGTGAAGGATTCTAGACCCAGTTCTGACAGTCACATTACCATACAAGAAATTGAGGAAGATAGTGAGATAGAATGTGAGGATGAGGAAGCCCCGGAGGAAATAAGCAAGGACATAAAACAATATGAGGAAAAACCCAAACCGAATCTGAGTGATACGGAATCTGTAAATTTGGGGAGCGAAGATGATGTCCGAGAAACAAAGATTAGTGTTCATTTGGAGGCACCCCTCAGGGATGAATTGATAAGGTTGTTACATGAGTTTAAAGATATTTTTGCCTGGTCCTATGATGACATGCCCGGACTTAGCACTGATTTGGTGGTACACAAGTTGCCTATCTATTCTGAATGCCGGCCGGTAAAGCAAAAGTTGAGGAAATTCAAAACGGATATTAGTGTGAAGATAAAAGAAGAGGTGAATAAACAGTTTGAGGCAAAGGTCATACGAGTTACCAAATACCCCACCTGGTTGGCGAATGTCGTGCCGGTCCCAAAGAAAGATGGAAAAACCAGAGTGTGTGTGGACTACAGAGACCTCAACAAAGCCGGTCCGAAGGATGACTTCCCATTGCCAAACATCCACATATTGATCGACAATTGCGCCAAGCATGAAATCGGTTCGTTTGTGGACTGTTATGCCGGTTATCACCAGATCCTGATGGACGAAGAGGACGCTGAGAAAACTGCCTTCATTACACGGGGAACGTATTGTTACAAAGTAATGCCGTTTGGATTGAAGAATGCCGGGGCAACTTACATGAGGGCAATAACCACAATGTTTCACGATATGATGCATCAAGAAATTGAAGTGTATGTGGACGATGTCATCATAAAGTCAAAAAAGTAACCTCATCATGTGAGAGATTTGAGAAAGTTTTTCCAAAGACTCCGGAGGTACAATTTAAAGCTCAATCTTGCGAAGTGCGCCTTTGGAGTACCTTCAAGGAAATTACTGGGGTTTATAGTGAGTCGGCGAGGTATTGAACTAGATCCATCAAAGATCAAGGCTATCCAAAGTTTACCTCCGCCGAAGAACAAGAAGGAGGTAATGAGTTTACTAGGAAGGTTGAATTAAATTAGTCGATTCATTGCTCAATTGACATCAACGTGTGAGCCAATCTTTAAGTTGTTGAAGAAAGATGCAGCAGCAGTGAAATGGACCGACGAGTGTCAGGAAGCCTTTGACAAGATCAAGGAATATTTGGCCAACCCTCCGGTGTTAGTTCCTCCAGAACCAGGGCGACCTCTGATTTTGTATCTGACGGTGCTTGATAACTCCTTTGGTTGTGTATTGGGTCAGCATGACGAGACAGGCAAGAAAGAACAAGCCATATATTACCTCAACAAGAAGTTTACATCCTACGAGGTAAAATACACTCAACTTGAAAGAACTTGTTGTGCGATGATCTGGGTAGCTCAGAAATTGAAGCACTATTTGTCGGCATATACCACATACTTGATATCGCGACTGGATCCTCTGAAGTACATATTTCAGAAGCCTATGCCTACGGGAAGACTGGCCAAATGGCAGATTCTGCTCACAGAATTTGACATTATCTATGTGACTCGTACAGCAATGAAGGCACAAGCTATTGCAGACCACTTAGCTGAGAATCCGGTGGATGATGAGTATGAGCCATTAAAGACGTACTTTCCGGATGAGGAGGCAATGATTGTCGAGGAGATGGAGCAAGATGAGAGACCGGGATGGAAAATGTACTTCGACGGGGCCGTCAACAGCAAAGGCGTTGGTATCGGAGCGGTACTCATTTCAGGTACGGGTCAACACTATCCCGTTACAGCTCGACTCCAATTCTTTTGTACCAACAACATGGCCGAATATGAGGCGTGCATCTTGGGATTAAGGATGGCAATTGACATGGGTATCCAAGAGATTTTGGTCATGGGTGACTCGGATCTCTTGGTACATCAAATCCAAGGGGAATGGGAGACACGAGATTTGAAATTGATACCTTTTCGGTATTGTTTGCACGAGTTGTCTCAAAGATTCCAGTCTATAGGGTTCAAGCACATCCCAAGAATGCACAATGAGATCGCAAATGCTTTGGCCACACTGTCCTCCATGTTGCATCATCCTGACAAGACATATATAGATCCACTCCAGATCCAAGTCCGTGATCAAAATGCTTATTGCTTTGCTGTGGAAGAAGAATCGGATGGAGAGCCGTGGTATCATGATATCAGGGAATACCTGAAAGCTGGCAAATACCCGGAGCAGGCCACTGGAGACCAGAAGAGAACCATCAGGCGTTTGGCTAATGGATTTTTCCTCAGTGGAGGAGTTATATACAAAAGAACACCAGATCTGGGTTTATTGCGTTGTGTGGATGTACAACAAGCAGATGAAATCATGATTGAAGTACATGTTGGAGCCTGTGGACCCCACATGAGCGGATATGTCCTGGCAAAGAAGATTTTGAGAGCTGGGTATTATTGGCTCACTATGGAGCGTGATTGTATCAGGTATGTAAAGAAATGCCACCAATGCCAGGTACATGGGGATCTGATCCACTCCCCGCCTTATGAGTTGCATACAATGTCTGCACCATGGCCCTTTATTGCTTGGGGCATGGATGTTATCGGCCCAATAGATCCAGCCGCTTCCAATGGACATAGGTTCATTCTGGTTGCAATTGATTATTTCACCAAGTGGGTTGAAGCGAAAACGTTCAAGGCAGTAACGAAGAAAGCGGTGGTGGATTTTGTGCATGAGAATATTATATGCCGATTTGGAGTTCCCAAAGTGATCAGCACTGATAATGGAGCCAATCTAAACAGTCATCTCATGGCGGAAGTTTGCGAGAGATTTAAGATCACACACCGCAATTCCACACCTTATAGGCCAAAGGCGAATGGTGCAGTGGAGGCGGCGAATAAGAATATAAAGAAGATCCTCCGAAAAATGGTGGAGGGATCCAGGCAATGGCATGAAAAGCTACCCTTTGCTCTCATGGGTTACCGCACGACACTGCGTACTTCTATCGGAACCACACCTTACACACTGGTGTATGGAACGGAGGCTGTTATACCCGCAGAAGTAGAAATACCGTCATTACGGATCATAGCCGAAGCTGAGATAGATGACGATGAATGGGTAAAAGCCCGTTTGGAACTATTGAGTTTGATTGATGAGAAGAGGTTGGCCGCAGTTTGCCATGGGCAATTGTATTAACGAAGAATGGCCAGAGCATACAATAAGAATCTACGGCCTCGAAAGTTCGAAGTCAGACAACTTGTATTGCGGCGTATCTTACCACATTGGGCCGAGGCGAAAGGCAAGTTTGCGCCAAATTGGCAAGGACCGTTTGTGGTATCACGGGTATTGTCCAATGGGGCATTGTATTTAACAGATGTTGAAGGAAAGAGTGTAGAGACTGCTATCAATTCGGATGCGGTCAAAAGATACTATGTATGATTCCTTTTCAATTATGTGTTTTGTATTTTGTTGTGATTTTGGAATTGAAATGACGAAGGCGTTTTATTCTCTATCCAAACACTTTATCCATTGATAACCCCCTTGAGCCTTAACGAATATATTCTTTCATATCCCTCTCTCGGAATCGCTTTAGCGCAATAAGATCGAAATTGACAAAATGAAAAAATGATGAAAAATGAAAAAAATTGAATAAATGAATGAAAAAGAGAAAAAGACAAAGAAATCGGGAAAAAGTCAAAAAGAAATCCATCTAACTTATGAAGTTGGATGAACTACGTCCGACTTGATCCCGAAAGGGTACGTAGGCAGCCTCTCTGAGGTTCAGTCACAATAAAGAAAAAATCCAAAAATTCCCCACATATTGAAACTGGGGCAGAAGTTATGTTTAATAATTCCGAGAGTTGTAAATATTTTTGAACCCTCGTGAGATTTTGAGCCTTTATACATTTCTTTCTCAACCCATCCAAAAGCCACGTTACAGTCCAAAGAAAGACCTTCTGACCAATTCCGAAATGATAACGAATGCAATGAAGGAGGAGCGAAACATCGGATAATACTCGTGGTACAGAAAACAAAATACAAAAAGGAAAAATGAAAAATGAAAAAAATGAGAGAGTCTCATCGGTGAAAACCTTAACCGGCACTGTGAGGCGATTGTGAGTTTGAGAGAAATAAAATGAGAGAGTCTCATCAGTGAAAACCTTAATCGGCACTGTGAGACGATTGTAAGTTTGAGAGAATAAATGAGAGAGTCTTATTGGTGAAAACCTTTTGAGGCACCGTGGGGCGACCGTGATGATTACCAGAAAAGAGAAAAGCAACAAGAATAGTATCGGTTTGGGTTGGAAACAATTTGGAGACGGAATAATGATTGGAACGAACTGGGTCAAAATTTAAATACATGGCATGGTCAGCGGAATCAGCTAGCAAATACCCAGATAAGTTCTATCATCCCTCCAAAACGCCCTTTATTTAATTTATTTTTCTGTATTTCATTGTTTACCTTTTGAGAGCTAACTACCAGCTCCGGATAACGAAAGCTGAAACAACACTGGGTCAGAAAGAAGGAAGAGTTGGGAAGGAAATAAGGAAGCTTGGCAAACATGGCCAAAGGAGAAGAAAACAAAATAAAAATGGAAAAAGTGAGAAAATACAAAAAAAGGAGTTTGCAAGAGACAAGCAGCTAAAGGTTACACAGCATGAGAAAAAGCAAAAAGAGAAAAGCAATAAGAGTCAGGGACGGCAGATGCCAGTTGCCAGCAGTTTTATCTAATAAATTTTGTTTCATGCAGGAACAAATTGTCACTCATCACTTCAAAGTGAATGTGACCAATGTGGAAAAATAGAAAGTGCAAAAAGAGAAAGTTCGCCAAATAAGTGGAGAAATTCACGGGCAAGAGATAATCGGTAAAAGAAAATACCAAAAAGAGGAAGGTAGCATCCTTTAAAATCCACTTCCCCTAGTCCTCAGGCTGCGGAAATATTTTTCTGCATCGCATTGCACGTTTAATTTCTGTTAGGTGCCCACCTTCGAATACGGGAATATTTTTCTGCATCGCATTGCACGTTTAATTTCTGTTAGGTGCCCACCTTTGAATACGAGAATATTTTTCTGCATCGCATTGCACGTTTAATTTCTGTTAGCTGCCCACCTTCGAATACGGGAATATTTTTCTGCATCGCATTGCACGTTTAATTTCTGTTAGGTGCCCACCTTCAAATACATGAATACTTTTCTGCATCGCATTGCACGTTTAATTTCTGTTAGGTGCCCACCTTCAAATACGGGAATAGTTTTTGCATCGCATTGCACGTTTAATTTCTGTTAGGTGCCCACCTTCGAATACGGGAATATTTTTCTGCATCGCATTGCACGTTTAATTTCCGTTAGGTGCCCACCTTCGAATACGGGAATATTTTTCTGCATCGCATTGCACGTTTAATTTCTGGTAGGTGCCCACCTTCGAATACGGGAATATTTTTCTACATCGCATTGCACGTTTAATTTCTGTTAGGTGCCCACCTTCGAATACGGGAATATTTTATGCATCGCATTGCACGTTTAATTTCTGTTAGGTGCCCACCTTCGAATACGGGAATACTTCTCTGCATCGCATTGCACATTGCACGTTTAATTTCTGTTAGGTGCCCACCTTCGAATACGGGAATACTTTTCTGCATCGCATTGCACGTTTAATTTCTGTTAGGTGCCCACCTTCGAATACGGGAATACTTTTCTGCATCGCATTGCACGTTTAATTTCTGTTAGGTGCCCACCTTCGAATACGGGAATATTTTTCTGCATCGCATTGCACGTTTAATTTCTGTTAGGTGCCCACCTTCGAATACGGGAATATTTTTTGCATCGCATTGCACGTTTAATTTCTGTTAGGTGCCCACCTTCGAATACGGGAATATTTTTCTGCATCGCATTGCACGTTTAATTTCTGTTAGGTGCCCACCTTCGAATACGGGAATACTTTTCTGCATCGCATTGCACGTTTAATTTCTGTTAGGTGCCCACCTTCGAATACGGGAATATTTTTCTGCATCGCATTGCACGTTTAATTTCTATTAGGTGCCCACCTTCGAATACGGGAATACTTTTCTGCATCGCATTGCACGTTTAATTTCTGTTAGGTGCCCACCTTCGAATACGGGAATACTTTTTCTGCATCGCATTGCACGTTTAATTTCTGTTAGGTGCCCACCTTCAAACACGGGAATACATTTATGCAAATTACGGTTTATGTAGCTAAAAGCCCACACTGGGGCAGAAAAAGAAAAAAAGTAGTTTGTTGTTTTGTTTTGAGCAGGTTTCAGCTCGAGGACAAGAAGTACCATTGAAAATCAAAAAAAAGAGGGGGAAATCAAGATAAGAAAATCGACAAAAAAGAGAGTCAGCATCAAAGAAAATCAACAAAAAAAAGAGTCGGCATCACCGAGAATCAAGAAAAGGAAGAAGAGCAAAAGCTAGATTAGGAACAATTGTAATTGTAGGATCGTAGCTTAGAATAGCTTCTTCATTTTACATTTTCTCCTCCCCGGTGTAATAAGGAGTAAGTCAGCAGGTCTCAACGTTGTCAATGCAACAGTGAGTCTGGTAGTTTTAAACTGCCAGACCTTCCCGAACTACACCGACCTGATTCTCGTTTAGCCCAGGATATGTAGGCAACCTCTGAGGCAGGGTGCGGTCAAAAGGTTTTTAAAAATGCTTTTACGGAATGTGTTAGTGTGCAAAAATCTCTCATTTCCGCTCACTTGTCTTTGCACTGAAACTCTTTGTGTTCCCGAGCAAAGAGGGGCAGCTGTGAGCACGTGATTTTTGCACCGGGCAAATAATTCCAAAATCAAAATAAATATATTTTTTAGTGCAATTACTTATTTTGTTTGAAATTAGCTATACTTCATGTGTTTGAATAAATTGAAATTAGAAAAAAATCAAAAAATTAGGCTAGGTAATTATCTTGTTTTAATTAATTAGTTTAAAGAAGAAAATTAGCAAAAAATAGTTCTCAATAGCGGAAATTAGGAAAAATAGTAGAAACATTGCAAAAAATACTAAATAATTAGGTTAAATAGGAAATTAAATTTTTATAATATTCCATAAAAGAAAAGAAAGAAAAAGTATAAAAGAAAATACATAAAAAATAATTAAAATCAGAAAAAAATGTAAAAAATATATGTAGGCTTAATAAATTGGGCTAATTAAAACCCATGTGTTCAGCCGAGTGATGTGGCCCAAAAGTGTGGCCCGTCTGATCCCAAAGAAGTCACAATCCTCACCGTCCGTCTTATTTGATCCAACGGCCCCAATAATTAGTGGTTTGGTTTTAATTAATTAATTGTGATGATCAATCTCGGCCGTATGTTTAAGTTGATCCAATGGTCGAAGCCTTCGATCTCTTTAATAACCAAACGACGTCGTTTTAGTAACGCACGCACGAGCCGTCGATTTTCATCAATCGGACGGCCAGGATCACCTTAGCTTCATCGCCTATAAAAGGCTTATGTCTGAAGGAGACCGGCCACTTCTTCAAATCATCTAACCATAGCCGCCCCCCCATGCTTCTCCTCTCATCGCCTTCATCATCTTCAAGACTTTAACCGGCCATGGCGGCCACCACTCTTCACGGTGGTCGCCGGCCTTCCTACTCCTTTCTCTCTTCTGCTCCTCCTTCTTCTCTTCCTTCTACATCAAAGCCCCAGAAAACAGGCCCTTTCCTTTGAAACCCCGGTCACCGGAACTCCGCCGGTGACCACCAAACAACGAGAACCATCTCCAAACCAACGCCGTTCGAACCCCCTTTCCCTGATCTATTCAATCATGCCACCCACGACCCTTGAATCTCCCCGAATTTTGTCGAATATCCAAGAGAAGGTCGCCGGAACCCTAACTCCGGCGACTCAAGACCAAACCCCTCTTCAAGACTTTGTCTTTTACCCTCCCAAACACCCCCACAAACTCAGAAACCCCAAAAGGCTTCATCTTGAAGTCAAACAACGGAAAACAGAAAAGAAAATAAGAAAAAAAGAAAAAAAAAAGAAAAAAGAGGAACAAGAGAGTCTGAAAGATGTTCGAGAGAGAATGAAATAAAAGAATAAAGACGGGAAAGCTTGGGGGACAGACCCCGCTAAGCTAAGTCCCCCCACCTCTCTGTTTGCTTTATTTGGTGTTTTCTTTTGTGTTATTCTTCCAGTTTGATTAGTATTAGGGTTTTCTTCTCATCTTGCTCATCTTCTCTATAATTTGGGTCCTGATTTGTTAAATTTCAATAATATGATTGTCCTTCTTTTATAACTCTTTTTTTGGTTCCTGATATTTTGTTTCCTGATTCGTTATTTCTCTGTTTGTTCGTGACATTTCTCTGTTTGTTTCGCATGTCTAGTTCCAGTACTATTTAAGTTTTTGACTTTCATTCTCTGTCATCTCTGTATTAGGTCATCTCATGTTAGCCTTCAATATTTTGAATGTTCATCTCTTCTGTCTTTGCATGTTTAGATTAATTCGTACCTTCTAGAAATCTCTGTTTGTTTTGTCCATTTGCTTAAGATTTGTGTTTCTTTGATTAGCACTTCTTCATGTTTATTGTTTATCTTTGATCTTTGCATCATGTTACTATCTTTTCCATTCTATTAGAGCCATGCTTTCTCCTGAAACTTCTTTATGAGTTTTCCTGTATGTGCTTAGTCAAGAACATGTCAAGCATAATTAGGACTTCCAGAAATCCTCTAAGTATAAGGTAGTTCTGACTAAACCTGCTTCATGATTAATTGGCACATTGTGTTATGGAATCTGAGTAACAAGTCTTTGATTGAAATTCAACAATACTCAATCCCTTTCTCTGAGTTTTGATTAATCGATGAGTGATTCCGATTTCATGAATATGTGTGCAATTTTGTGAAAATGACTATGTTTGCAACAGCCTTGTGTTAAGATGATTACTGTTAATACTTATCATGCCTAGGTGGAATTGGTTATAGCTGCAGTAGTGTTAAACTTGTAAATGGTTAAAATTGAAAACATGTTGCTGAATAGTCTAAAATAGGTTAAAATTGAAAACCATAAAAAAGGGTTATAAGTGATTTGAATAATAAATAGTGGTCAATTTTGCAATTGACCTACTCTATTAGGTTTGTCACACATTGGCCAACACTTAAGCAGGCTAAATATGTCAACATAGGCTAAGTCTGCAAATGCAGACTTGCCCAGGCTCTGTTTGAGCCCTGAACTTTAGGTGGCTAGGTCTGCAAAGACCTTAGTCCAGCCTATGTTCAGTAATTGGGCTTCATTTGCCCAGGCTAAGTCTCAATTTGAGACTGGCCATTAGTTAAACAGTCAGATTGCTTTAATTAAGCAGGTTAATCCTGCAATTCAGTTTAATTGACCTTGAAATGAACAAAATAGGTTATTAAGAAACAATTGGCCTAAGAGTGGTCAACTTTGCAAAAGGTTGACCAACTCTATAAGGCCCTAACACACAGTCCACCTTTAAAAGGGGCTGGTTGTGCAAAATGGCTAAGTCTGCAGATGCAGACTTGCCCAGGCTCATCTTTTGAGCCCCGAACATTAAAGTGGCCAAGCCTGCAAAGGTTTTGAGCCCAACTGTTCAGTAATTGGGTTTAAGTACCCACGCTAAGTCTCAACTTGAGACTGGCTAGTTTTTAAATAGTTTAATTTCAACAATAAAGCAAGCTAGTCCTGCAATTAGTTTAAAATTGAAATAAATTGGTCCTAATTAACTGGAACTAAGTAAAAGAGGCTAAAATTGAAATAGTTCTTAATAGTAGGATTGGCCAGCCCTTAAATACCAATGCAAGGGCTGGCTATTAGTTAAATAAGTTCCAAAGGAGCTGAAATTAACCTAGGCAGTCAGGTAAATCAGCAGTGGCCTTGAGGGCATAATTGGAAACCAATTTGGTAAAACAGTGAATAGGGTGAAACATAAGAGGTTAAGGGAGTCATTTGTACCCCTGATTTCTGCAATTTTGCAGAGATTTAAGGGTATAATGGTCTCCCTAAAATGGGAAATCTGTAAAAATCCCAAACCCTTAGGGCTACCTTGGTAAAAACCCATAAAAAGGAATCTTTAGAACCTTCCAGCACATGCTGGAAGGGTTTCTGGTAACAGAATTAAGGACCTTAGTGTATATTTTATAATTTTAAGAGGGGGAAAGTTGGGATTTTATTCTATACTTTCTCCCCAAGTTTCAGCCCTTTTGCCCAACTATATATACCCCTAAAAAGGGGCTGAGAGAGGGTTCGAATTTTAATTCATTTTTAGGTTGGCTTTGGGACAAAAGGTTCAGAGAAAATATATTAATATAACAGTAGTATTTCTGGGATTTTTCGAAAAAATCTTAGGGATACTCTTCTTCTGGGTTCTTTGCTTGAATTCTGGTCTGGTTATACTTGCTGTGCTGTGGGATTTGATTTGCTCTTGCTGTGGTTTTTTGCTTTGTGGATCTTCAATCACGGTTGCATTGCTGAGTCCTTGCTGTTACTTATCTGCCTTGATTTCCCTAGACTCATCGGTTTCATTTTGTTGATCCAGGTACATTTCTATTCAAAAAATGAAGCTGTAATGATTTGCTGAATGAAATGGAGTTCTGTTTTTAAGATTCATCTGATATTATGCACTTTGTAATCATTTTTATTAGATATTTAATATTAGTGTAGATCTGTAGTTTAGTGGTAGTATAGCATGTAACAGCAGAGAAACAACTACAAAAACAGTGTAATAACTTAATGGTGGTAGAGTAATGTAGATAGCATATCACTTAGATTAAATAGGTAGAAAACTCTAAAACATAAGTTAGTTAATTATAGTTTCTAAATCGTTAATCACTCACTCACAGTAGCTTCGCAAATCATAATCACATATTTGATGTCTCTTAAACATAGACAAGCTTCAAAAAATAGGAAACGTTAGATCAAGCAGTGATTCATTCATGATTTGGGCTAATAATCTGGTAATAAAACAAGTCATAATGAAATCAGTAGTATAATTATGTACAAGTCTCTGAGTCATTCATTTATGGGTATTTGAAGTCGAACAATGGAACAATTAGACTGTATAATCGCTGCTTATGTAGTTAGTTTAAATTTAAGGATCGGGAGTAAGATCTGAGCAGGCTATAGAAAGAAGTAACTGGGTGTTGAAGCAACTTAATTAGAACCATGCTTGTAATGTTAAAATGATTAGCTCATAATGAAACTAGTAATGTAATGATATGTGTGTAGTTAATCAGTTAGTCCAGATCCACAGTTAATTAGCTTAATCATTCTTCAAGTTTTCCTATATAATCAAATCATCTTCTCAGATTCAGTATTAACCTCAAACGCTAGTGTAAGAAGAAGAAGCAGTCTGTTAGTTCAAGTTCATGGTAACAAGTAATTGATTTTTAGTTGACGTCTGATGAATTGATGTATTGATTTCCCTTTACTGAATAAATAAAAGTGCCTTCTATTTCAAATGTGTATCTTTGTTCTTTTACTTCAATTGTTTCCATTGTTATTTAGTTTGGGCCCGATGTGCGTTATGGGCCTGAATCTCTATATGAGGCCAACTGGGCCGGCGAGCAGAAATCCAAAAACAGCCTGGGTCTCGAAGACCAGGGCAGTTCAAGCATATGTTTAGTGAAAAGAAGACCAGGCCCCATTGAATAATAGAAACCCGATGGGCCTGGATTGCTCAATGTTAAAATGATTAAGGGAAAAAATATAAATAGAAAACATAGCATATACCTCTTAGGATTGGGACTCTAAAATTAATTGGGATGAGCCTCGCCCGAGTTTAAATAAGCGGGACCCCCATTTAGTAATAAGATAATAAAGTAGACTCGGGAACGCTAATAGCGAATTCCATAGCTTCTCCCAAAAGATTTAAAAGCCGATAGACGTTATTTAGGGCAAGATTTAACATACTTTCCTATGAACGAGTGTGCACTTGGTGTGACTCAAATCTAAATCCCGGCAAAGCTGAAATACACCGAAAGTCACAGGCGTACTGGTTGCGGTATGACTCGAAGCGTGTTTTCGCGATGCCACAAATTCCATAAAAATAATATTTAAAAAACACTATATGTTGTTAAAATCTGTGATTAAGTCAAACAAGAGTCGGGAATGACAATTGAGCGACCGTGCTAAAACCACGGAACCCGGGAATGCCTAACACCTTCTCCCGGGTTAACAGAGTTCCTTATCCGGATCTTTGCTTCGCAGACATTTTTAAGAGTCAAATTCCTCGGATTCGGGATTAACCGGTGACTTGGGACACCATTATCTTTCCCAAGTGGCGACTCTGATCAATCTCAATAAAATCCCGAACCGATTGTCCTTTAATTGGAAAAACTCCTTCCCTTACGTTATTTTATCCGTTTCGGATTTCTGAGCGTCGGGGTATACCCTACGTGCGTATTTATATGCTTATATTCCCAATGTGGGGTAGTAAAAAGGAAGGTGTGACAAGTCCGAGAGAACTGTTCAAATTCTAGAGGACATGCTCTGAGCTTGCGTCATTGATTTTGGGGGCTCGTGGGACCAGCTTCTACCATTAGCAGAGTTCGCCTACAGCAACAACTACCAATCTAGCATTCATATGGCTCTATATGAGGCATTGTATGGTAGGCGATGTCGGTCTCCAGTCGGATAGTTTGAGCCGGAAGAGGCTCGGTTGTTGGGTACAGACTTTGTTCAGGAGGTCTTAGATAATGTCAACACTATTCAGGAGAGGTTGCATTCAGCTCAGTCCAGACAGAAGAGTTATGCAGACCCTAAGGTCCGAGATGTGAATTTCGTGGTTGGTGAGCGAGTATTTCTCCAAGTGTCGCCTATGAAGGGCGTGATGAGATTCGGAAAAAGGGGCAAGCTCAGACCTAGGTATATTGGTCCATTTGAGATTCTGGACCGAGTGGGAGAGATGGCTTATAGACTTGAACTGCCACCTAGCTTATCAGTCGTGCATCCATTTTTTCATGTATCAATGCTTCGGAGGTATGACGTTGATCCTACACATGTGGTAGATTTCAATACTGTCCAGTTGGACAAGGATCTATCTTACGAGGAGGAGCTGGTAGCTATTCTAGATTGGCAGGTTCGACAGTTAGGTTCGAAGAGTTTTCCTTCTGTGCGTGTTTAGTGGAAAGGTCAGCCTCCTTGTCACGACCCAAACCCAGGTCATGATGCCACCCAACACAATGTTGGGCAAGCCCGACCATGTTATTCATTAAACCAGCCAATTATTAATTACAGATGATCAATTAAACTTAATTAGCATGTTTTCATATCAAAATGATAAACGTGGAAGTAGAAGCATACAAAATACGGTCCCAGCCAAATCGTGGTGTCACAAGTCTGAGCCTCTACAGATGAAATATCCTATACAAACAAGTCTAGGCAAAGTGAAGACAACAAAATGATAAAGAAGGAGAAAACAGGTTCTGCGGACGTCGGCAACTACCTCGTAGTCTCCGCAGGATAGAAATGAATAAGCAGCTGCGACAGCTCAACTGCTATCTAGCACCTGTGAATCTGTACAAAAAGTGCAGGGGAGTGAGGTAAGTATATTTCAACTCAGTGAGTAACAATAATAAATAATAACTAAAAATAAGAACTCCGGTACTATCACTAAACAATTCTAAGGACAACCTCCCAGGTAAGTCATCACTACGGTGAATACTCTCATCTCCAGTCTACATCTATCTCAACAAGGTCCCACACTGGCCTGATCCTCACTCGTACCGCTACGGTGTACAGCCAACCCAATGTACATAAATGTGTACATATGTCTATAATGTATAAGTATATAAGTACATATATGGATATGTATAAGTATAATGTTGCGGCGTGCAGCCCGCTCCAATACATATAACACTGCGGCGTGCAGCTCGCTCCATTTAATGTCGACGGCGCTCACTGGGGGTGTATACAGACTTCGGAGGGGCTCCCTGGGCCCAAGCGCTATGATGTTGCAGCGTGCAGCCCGATCCACTCATATGTTACTGCGGCTTGCAGTCCGATCCAATACACATCTAATTATAATGCTGCGGCGTGCAGCCCGATCCCATAATATACTCCAGTACCTGTCACACCTCCCTTTTTACTACCCCATACTGCTTAAGGTGTATAAATACACTTATAGGGTATACCCCGACGCTCAATTACCCAAGACGGATAAAATAACGTAAGGGAAGGAGTTTTTCCAATTTAAGGACAATCGGTTCGGGATTTTATTAGAGATTAATCGGAGTCGCCACTTGGGAATGACAATGGTGTCCCAAGTCACCGGTTAATCCCGAATCCGAGGAATTTTGACTCTTATAAATGTTTGCGAAGCAGAGGTCCGGATAAGGAACTCTGTTAACCCGGGAGAAGGTGTTAGGCACTCCCGGATTCCGTGGTTTTAGCACGGTCGCTCCACTGTCGTTCTTGACTTTTGTTTGACTCGATTATAAGTTTTAAACAACATAATGTGCCTTTACGTTAAATGTCATTTTTTAGGAATTTGCGACATTGCGGAAACACGCCTCGAGTCATACCGCAACCAGTACGCCTATGACTTTTAGTGTATTTCGGCTTTGCCGAGATTTGGATTTGAGTCGCACCAAGTGCACACTCGTTCACAGGAAGGTATATTAAAATCGTGCCCTAAAGTAACGTCTATCGGCTTTTAAATCTTTTGGGAGAAGCTATGAAATTGGTTTCCCGGGTCTATTTGTGTTATATCATTACTAAATGGGGGCCCCGGTGTTATTCGGGCGAGGCTCGTCCCAATTTTCATTAAAGGATTCAATACTTGTATTTAACTACATTTTCTATACCTTGTTTTTGCCTTATTCGCATTGCTATTACTATAATAATCCAGGCCCATAATTTCGCTGTTCATTAGGCCCGGTCTCTTCACTTCGCTTAACTAAATCAGCATCAGCCCAGGCCTTAAAGCCCAGGCAGTCTTCAGGCTCGTGCTCGAGGCTTTGATATAATTCATGCCGTGGGTTAAGATTGTTTATATAACAGATTGAAATAACTAAAATCAGAAACGTAAACAGAATAGAATGAACTCAAAATGTTTTATTCATTAAAGAGAAATCAGTATACAACCTATTATGAATCAATTATCTATTACACCTCAGACTAGAGCTAAAGACTATTTATGATCTCGATCTTTATTAACAAGTTGATACTAACATTAACAGATTCTAAAGGAGAGCAATTCGATTATTCCAGAAGTTCATAGAGTAACTAAACTAATTATCTACAAATGACCAAAATTAAGTAATTAACCTATACATGACAGTGCTTAATTGACCCAATTATTTGCTAATGTCAACTGAGTTATCCAAGACTAAATGATCTATTCATATGTACACAAATGTATTATTGATTCTAATTCAGCTTAGCTTATGCCATGAACCCCAGTCGCGAATGAACTACTACCTCTTCTGCCTATTTTCTCTTTTGAACCTGTTATACCACTTTAGCTATGTTTGAGCACTAATTTTTAACACCAAAACTGAACCCATTTTAACATCATGGCCTATTTTACTTCTTATCTTTTAAACTTGTTCAAACACCAAAATTAATTAATGAAACAGATTAACTAAATGAGCTTAGTATTACTAATGTATGCAAATGAATTGATGAGCTCTAGTTTTAATAGTATTCCTATTTAACTAAGTGATGAATGATTTACGCCAACACTACCATTACACTACTGATTTCCTCCTGAATTTCGTTACCAGATTGTTAGTCTTGCAGGTCTTATTAATTAACTTATATTTTAGAACCTTTACCTATTTAAACTAAGTGGTAAACTATCTACATTATACTACTACTATTACTAGCTATTACATAGTTTCTGTTTGGTTTTGTTCTTCAGCTACTACATACTACTACAATGGACTAACTACAAACTTAAACCAATACAATTGAAATACAACTCCACAGCAGCATAGATTCAAATCCGGAGCTTCATTTTTATTTCAATAAATCAGTATTACATCTTTGATTGCATCTTCGAAATGGTTATATCCTTGATTAGATCAATGTGAGTAGTCATATTTTGCAAACCTATATTTTCTTCAATTTTTTTATAGCAGTAGGAAGATTTGAATATAAGAACCGAATATATTGAAGATAAACATCATTTTGGAGCAGTTGCAAGCTAAGAAACCCAGCAAAAATCCGATTGAAAGAACTCAGAAATCCTACTATTCTTATGCTATTTTCACTCTCAAGCTAATGAATTTCAGATTGCTAATGTTGGAGCCTAGATATATTTCTTATATTACTCAGATTGGAACCCCAAATATTAACTCAGATTGCTCTCCAATGGAACCCCCTTTTCAGCTCTTTTGAAGGTGTATTTATAGTTAACCTAAGGTTAAAACTTGGGGAGAAAGTTATGGGATTTTATCCCACTTCTCCCCCTCCTAAAATTATCCAATCTACACTTAAGTCCCCATTTTCAGTTATCAAAACCCTTCCAGCATGTGCTGGGGAAGGTTCTAAAGATTCTCTTTTATGGGCTTTTACCAATGTATCTCTAATAGTTAAAGATTTTTACAGATTTCCCATTTTTAGGAGACCATTATACCCCTAAACCTCTGCAAAATTGCAGAAATCAGGAGCACAAGTGTCTCCATTACCCTCCTAAGTTCTAACTATTTACTATTTTACCTTTTTAATACCCAATTATGCCCCTAAGGGCATTGCTGATTTACCAGCTTACCTAGGGCAGATTTTAGCTTGTTTTGCACCTATTTAACTAATGGCCAGCCCTGGCATTAGTATTTAAGGGTTGGCCAGTTTTATTTTTAAGAACTATTTCAATTTTAGTCACTTTTAAACTAATTCCAGTCAATTAAGACCCATTTATTCCTAATTAAAGCTAATTGCAGGCATAGCCTGTTTTATTGTTATGATTAACCTATTTAAAATTTAGCCAGTCTCAAGTTGAGACTTAGCTTAGGCTATCAAAGCCTTATACTGAACAGCTGGGCCCAAAACCTTTACAGGTTTGGCCACTTTGTTGTTCAGGGCTCCAAAGAGAGCCTGGGCCAGTCTGCATTTGCAGACACAGCCATTTTGCACAACCAGCCACTGTTTAACAGTGAGCTGTGTGTTAGGGCTTATAGAATTGGTCAACCCTTTGCAAGGTTGACCATTCTTAGGCCAATTATTAAACTTATAACCTATTTGTTCATTTTCAGTTCTAACCTATTTAAAAACTAACCATTTTCATAGAACCTAATGCTAACAGCTATAACCAATTCACCTAGGGTTCAAACAGTGTTAATCAAACACTTACACTCAACCAGAACCAGTAAAACTAAATCAGTTTCAACATGGATTGCATATTAGGACACATAAGATCAAACAAAATGTAATAATCAACCAAAACTCAGAGAAGGCAATTGATATGGTTGAATTTCAGTTGATTAATTCACATTATCTAATTTTATGAGACAAAGTATGAATTCATGCTAATTAAGACTTAATAACTACCAGTTCCAGTCACATGAAAGTTTGAACAACTCAGAATCACCAAGGTTCAAGGCATAAACATGCTCAGAATGTTAAACTCTAAGAAACAAAATTCATTTAAGCCCAGAGTACACACAATAGCATAGGCATGTTAGCTGATATATCTTTTCAAGTATTAATCCTAGCCTTATGTATATATGTGATGGATCAAGATGAAGATAAAGAAGGGAAGAGATATGAAGAAACAATGAAGAGGAATCCTAAATCTAGCACAAATGCATGACAAATAAAATGAAGATGACGAAAAGAAGAACATGGAGAAACAGTGACAAAAGAAACAAGAAAGATCAACCAGGATACTTCAAAAACAACTTAATGTAAAGATGAGAAAAGAATGAAGTTAAGCTACTATCAAAATTATGCATTCATGACCATGGGAGAAAGCTGGACTGTAAAAGCTGGACAGATTCAAAGACTGCAATATCTACAAGATGGAGGAAACAAAGGGAATTCAAAGTGACTCTTATGACTTAACATGATTGGTAGCAAACAATTATGAAGATGGACAAGATGAAAAAGAAGCCTAATTCTATCATAGATCATCAAAGGCAACAAGAGTGGCCACAATATCTTGAACTTAATTTTAAATAGCAGATACAAATCAAAGATCATGCTTTTGTAGTGAATCAAAACTCAACAGTTAAAATGACAAGGGAAAGATGGCATTTTTGAACTTATAGCAGAGAACCATAAAAACAGGACAATCAACAGATAAAATCCCATTATTAGCAGGCTCAAGAGAAGCAGGCAAAGAAACCTTATGATTAATCATTAGAGAAACATGCAAGAGATGTGAAACAAAAGAAGAGGCAATTATATAAGAACCTTATGACTAACATGCGAAGCATAAACTAAGAGTCTACAGGATAGAAAAAGACATGCTGAGACATTTGAGACAAGAGAAACACAGATGAAGGCAAAGAAACAAAGATAATATGACTAACACAGGATTTCAAACCCTCAAAAATAACAAATCAGAAGAGATGATCATAATAATAAGCAAGCAACAGACATTGGATAAAACACAGAGGGAGAGGAAACGCTTAACATGAGAAAATAACAGAAAAATCTTAAGCTAGCATGTGAAACAAATAATCAGTATAGGAGAGTCAACAACTAACTAGGTAAAACAACAAAAGAAATGTGAACTACAGAACTATGGGGAACATAATCAAGCAACAACTCACAAACGCAAACTAAAATCAGAAAAGCCATAGAAGACATGCTAAACACAGAAATCAAATAAATAACAGACAAAGGGAAGGGACTTAGCTTGCGGGGTCTGTCCCCCAAGCTTCCTAAATCTTTTCTTTTCCTTTTTATTCTCTCAGACTCTCCCAGACTCTCAGGCCTTCTTCTTGTTTCTCTTTTTCTTTATTCTTTTCCAGACTTCTTTTTTCGATTTATCCACTTTTTCCTTCTCTGATTTTCTTTCAGGCCTAAAGACGAGGCCTTTTTGAGTTTTGATTGCAGAGGGGTGTTTTGGGGGTGTAAAAGATGTGGTCTTGACTGGGGGTTGAATTTGGGGTCGCCGGAGTTAGGGTTCCGACGACCTTCTTCGGGATATTCGAGAAGTTCAAGGGACATTCGAGGGGAGCCAGTGGTATGGGTGGATAGATCATGTAAAGGGGAATAGAACGGCATTGGTTTCATGTGGTTCTTCATACTTTGGTGGTCACCGGTGTAACTCCGGTGACCGGGACTTTGAAGAACGGGGTATTTTTCTGGGGTTTTAGGTGTATTATGAAATGATGAAGAAGGAGAAGAAGATAGGAGATGTAAAGGGAGGCCGGCGACCACCGTGGAGGGTGGTGGCCGCCATGGCTAACTAGGGTTGCTGGGGTTGAAGACGATGGTGATGAAGATGAAGAGAAGGGCGGCTGGCTATTAGGGTTATGAAATGGCTAAAATGAGACGGCCGTTCAGACAAGGCCTTTATATAGGCCAAATATCCGAGATAATCTCGACCGTCCAATTGATGGAGATCGACGGCTTATACGTGCGTTACTAAAACGGCGTCGTATCATTTGCTTATTAGACTAAGGTAACGCCCGTTAGATCACATTGAATGAACGGCTGAGATTAAGTCTCAGCATTAATTAATTCTCTTATAATTCAAACATTATTCTCAGCCGTTGATTTGAGGAGACGAACGGCTGAGATCATCTCTGCTTACAGCCTTTGGACCGGGTCTGTTTGGGCTTAAGGATTGGGCGAACGGTTTGGACCACAATTGGCCCAAATTCATTTACACAGCATATATATTTTTGTATTTTCTGATTTTAATGATTTTTATGTATTTTATTTTATTCTTTTTTTTTCTTTTTCTTTTATGAAAAATATAAATCCTAATTTTCCTACTTACTCTAATTTTCTAGTATTTTTTGGTAATTTTCTGCTATTTTTCCCTAATTTCTACTACTTAAGCTATTTTTAATTTTCTAAAAATTAAACTAACGAACTAATTACTTAACCTATTTTTTTTCGATTTTCTTCTAATTTCTACTTATTCAAACTCAAAAGTAGAGCCAATTCCAAACAAATCAAGTAATTGCATTCAAAAACATATTTATTTTAATTTTGGAATTATTTGCCCGGTGCAAAAATCATGTGCTCACAGCTGCCCCCACTGAGAATGTGTGCAGACTCAGACTCCGAAGGGGCTCCTACAGCCCATGCGCAATAATACTGCGGTGTGCAGTCATCCCACTTGTATATATTACTGCGGCGTGCAGTCCGATCCACATATGCATTACTGCGGTGTACAGTCCGATCCAATGTGGGTACATACATATATTACCTCATAATGGGTCCTCGACCCTGTCCCAATCAATATAGACTTGGCCTTTCAAGCCCACTCAGCTAAATCAGGGAATTTTCCACCCTAAGTAGTCTCTCTCACAGTACACATCTAGTACTGGCCCACGATATGCTAAACAGCTAATTTTACGGTTGAGTTTAAGTTTCCAACATAATATAGGGATCACCTAGCTCTACAGGTTCCCTAATGCTCTACAAATCGGCACAAGGCCCCAAACATGGCTACTAGCCCAATTACACAGTTATAATCTCATTCACAGTCATAATACACTATACACTATTAGTCGGAAAGGACCAAGTCCAATTCCCCAATCATAATGTCACCACGCCCGTCACATGACGCGTGTTTCATCTCATCATAGCACTGTAAAGTGCTAGTACGGGGTTTCAAACCCTCAGTACATTATTTACTATCACCACTCACCTCGATCCGGTAGAAGCCTTAGTCCGTCTTGCGCTTTCCTTGCAATTCAACTGCCTCGGATGCCAAATCTACTCAAAATCAATGAGAATACATCAATACAGGCTAATTAGACACAACCCATTCAAAATAACTTAATTTGCACCAAAACCCACAAAGTTGCCAAAACCTAACTTTTGATATGCTTCTTGAAAAATTATGAAAGTTATATTTTCGGAACCCTTATCTCAACACGAGTCCATACATATAAAGTTTGCCAAAATCGGACTCCGTTTTCCCATTCAAATCAACATTTCACCATAACCCTGGCTTAGGGCTAAATTCCCCAATTAATTCATCTAATTTCAGTGAAATAGAGGGAGATTCTAAGTCAAAAACAAGTACTTGAACCATGAAACTTACCCACGATGCTTTACCGATGAAATCCCTGTAAATTCCTGTCTTTATGCTCTGAAGGTTCACTCAAACTTGATGAAATATGAAACCCTCGCGTGTGGAAATATTACTTAACAGGTCTGTCCGCCCAGGCAATTGCACTATGCGATCGCATAGAACAAATGATAGCTCGAATTAATTAAGGCTATACGATCGCACTTCCTCTATGCGATCGCATAGAACATTTCACCCAGGTTCCAAGTTACTACTATGTGATCGCAAACTGACCCCGCGATTGCCTAGAACAATAAGCTTCTAAGGGACCCCGGGTCATTTTACCCTATGCGTTCAAGTGACCCTGCGATCGTAGAGTGTCGGGATCCATACCTATGCGATCGCATCCCCTTATACGCGATCGCATAGAAAAACTCGGGGGCTCACTTCCATACACTCGGACACAAGGAAAGATCGACATCATGAAGGACGCCGAGAACTCCCCCCTCGCCCCAGTAAAGAACGACATCAACCATACACGAGGTCTCATCATCCTCCCCCTCATCATACAGACGCATTGTAATGACATCTCGCCCCGCTTAGAAACGAAAGAGGTACGCCCCCTTTGCTTTCATCACATAACTTTTGTATCTCTCCTACAGAGATAGTGTACGTGATGGAAAAGCTTGGCACCAAGGTGTAGTGGCCTCAAAAAATGAATTCGGATGCCACGAGAAAATCAAACATCTTATGGGAATTCCACCAAGAGCGTGGACATAGGACCGAAGATTGCATAGGGCTACGATAGGAAGTCGTCAGAATGCTAAACCAAGGATACCTAAAGGAGTTGCTTAGCGACAAGGGAAAAACCAATTTCGCATGCGGGCGAGAACAATCCGGCGGACTACCAAAACCACCCTCCCCGACACGGACAGTAAACATGATCGTCGGAGATGAAGCCGACATCGCTATCAACAATGTCAAGTTCACCAACACACAAAGGCTAAAGCGAACCATCTCCCATGAACGGTACAACGACCTCGAAGGGAGCATCACTTTCGATAAGTCTGATCCCGACGGTTTGTGTTTTCTCCATAATGATGCTTTATTTATCACTTTACGTATTGTTGATACAGACGTCACGAGAGTCATGATCGATGACGGAAGTGGTGCCTGCATCATCCATCCAAGAGTCCTGTCACAGATGGGACTCGAGGACAGGGTAATACCCCGTTGTATAACTCTAACTGGTTTCAACAATGTAGTGGAACGTACATCAGGAGAAGTGATTTTGCCCGTCCTTGCAAGCGGGGTCACATTGGAGATGACTTTTCACGTAATGGACCAAGAAATAGCCTACAATGTTATCATCAGACATCCATGGATACATGTCATACGAGCAATCCCCTAAAGTTTATACCAAATGGTCAAGTTCCCTACCCCATAGGGGATATTCAACATCAAAGGAGAGCCACGCACATCGCAAGAGTACTACAAGATAACACAGGATTGCGCCCACACCCGACAGCTGAAAGGGGCAAGCGCAGAAGCATAGCAATTAGCCATGTCGGAGACCAAAATGGACCCGAAGATCGATACCATCAAAGATCCGGACATCTTGGAAGCTTGCAAATGGACGATCCAGGAACTCGATTCAGTTCAACTGGATCGCCACGACCTCGAAAAGAAAGCATACATCGACCACGGGCTCACCAACCCAAGTAAGTATCATGAATTTTTAACTGACCATGCAGACACATTTGTTTTTTCCCATGCAGACATGCCAGGGATCTCGCCAGACATTGCTACCCACAAACTCAATTTTGATCCGTGACATCCACCGATAGGACAAATTAGAATAAAATTCAATGCCACGATCAACGAGCCAGTCCATAAAGAAATGAACGAACTACTCGCCAACAACTCTATTAGGGAGTCGAAATACCCGCAGTGGGTTGCCAATGTAGTGATGGTCAAAAAGAAGAAGGGGAAATGGAGAATATGTGTGTGGACTTAACCGGCCTGAACAAGGCATGCCCCAAAGACTCCTTCCCCCTCCCACACATCGACCAAATAATCGATGCCATTGCCGGACATGAACTGCTAAGCTTTTTGGACGCATATTCCGATTATAACCAAATCTTAATGGCCGAAGAAGACCAAGAAAAAACCACGTTCATCACGCACCAGGGTACCTACTGCTATAGAGTGATGCCCTTTGGGCTCAAAAATGCGGGGGCCACATGTCAAAGATTGGTCACTAAGATGTTCAAGGAACAACTTAGCAAGACCATGGAGGTTTACATCGACGACATGCTAGTGAAGTCCGCTAGAAAAGAAGATCACATCAACCACTTGTGAGAGGTCTTCGAAATACTGAAAAGGTATGGGATGAAGCTGAATCCCGAGAAATGAGCCTTTGGTGTGGCGTCAGGAAAGTTTTTAGGTTTTCTCGTGTCCCAAAGTGACATCAAAGTCAACCCTGATCAAATCAAAGCAATCGCTTCAATACCCCAAGTGCTCAATAGCAAGAAGCAGGTCAAGAAATTGATAGGTCGGATAGCCTCCCTCTCCTGTTTCATCTCTCGATCCTCGGACAGGTGCCACAAATTCTTCAGCATCCTGAGAAAAGACAACAGATTCCATTGGAACAAAGAATGTGTCAAAGCCCTGCAAGAGCTAAAAGCGCACCTATCATCACTACCATTGCTTTAAAATGCGGAACCAGGCAAACATTTACTGATACCTGGCTGTATCAAAGTCGCAGTCAGCGCAGTGTTGGTTCGTGAAGTAAAAGGTATGCGATCACCTATACATTACATTAGAAAAACCCTAGTCGATGCCGAAACACGATATCAATACCTCAAAAAATTGACTCTGGCACGGGTCACGATTTCGAGGAAGTTGAGACCCTATTTCCAATGCCATCCCATCAAAGTAGTGACCACTTTTCCTCTGAGGAGCATCTTGCACAAGCCCGAACTATCGGGGCGGCTCGCCAGATGGGCCATAGAGCTCAGTGAGCACTATATCACATATATTCCTAGAACCGCCATCAAGTTGCAAGTCCTCGCCGACTTTGTGGCCAATTTCAGCGTCAAGATGTCACCGGAGGCAAGACATGAAGCACTACATTCCGCCTCGGGCACCGACCTCTGGACTCTCTACACCGACGGGGCCGTAAATACCTCGGGAATAGGACTGGGACTTGTCCTCAAAGTCCCAACGGACGACACCATTCTGATGCCCCGAGATGACTAACAATGAGCGGAATATGAAGTCGTTATTGCAGGTATAAAGTTAGTCGTCAGGTACGGGG
Organism: Nicotiana noctiflora; assembly: GCA_032618575.1. Classification (NCBI taxonomy): domain Eukaryota; kingdom Viridiplantae; phylum Streptophyta; class Magnoliopsida; order Solanales; family Solanaceae; genus Nicotiana; species Nicotiana noctiflora. The sequence continues at coordinate 158,778 of JASVEL010004252.1, read as the reverse complement.
CCTGCCGACTCGTATTGCACTGCGACTCACAACTCGTAGTAAATCAATTCACCAGGACTTATCAAATAAATGAACAAAGGTTGCAGAAGTATCAAGCGAAAATCCACAAGCTGATGGTACAGCTCGATGAATGTCGCTTCGAACAAATTCCTAGAGTGCGCAATGCCGAAGCAGATGGTCTGGCCAAGCTGGCTGCGACCGCCACAAGCCTAAGCAAAGAGAGCATCGTCACTCTCCTTCACTCGGAAATAGACCACACTGAGTTACTCTCCCTACATCTAACTTGGGACTGGCGCAACCAATTTGTATCATACTTGCAGGACGGGACCTTACCACCCGACAAAAAAGAAGCAAAAAAGCTTCGCAGGCAGGCAGCAAGGTACTGCATGATAAATAATGACCTCTATAAGAGGACTTTTGGAGGACCCCTGGCCAAGTGCCTATGCCCTAAATAGACAACACCGGTACTTGAAGAAGTTCACGAAGGTCATTGTGGCGCTCACACAGGCAATCGAGCACTCGTGCGATGCCTGGTACGGGCTGGATACCACTGGCCCACCATGAAAAAGATGCGGCGGAGTACGTCCACCAGTGAAAAAAATGTCAAAAGTTCACCCCTTTGATACACCAACCAGGGGAACCCCTCCATTCTGTCACTTCGCCATGGCCTTCATCAAGTGGGGAATGGATATAATCGGGCCATTACCTGCCGGACGAGGAAAGGTACGCATTTTATTAGTTTTAAGTGACTATTTCTCCATGTGGGTGGAAGCAGGTTCTTACTCCCAGATTCACGAGCAAGAGGTCATCGCCTTCATCTGGAAAAATATCATATGTCGCTTCGGTATCCCCAAAGAAATCACCTGCAACAACGGGCGACAGTTTATCGGGCAGCAAATAACTGACTTCTTCGACAAATGGCGTATCAAAAGAATACTCTCAAAGCCATATCATTCTGTCGCCAACGGTCAGGCGGAGTCATCCAACAAAACCATATTGAGTATATTAAAAAAGAAGCTCGAAGACGCCACAAGACTATGGCCCGAGTTATTGCCAGAAATGTTATGGGCGCACAGAACCACCCCCAAGTCCTCCACATGAGAAACACCTTACTCGCTAGTCTACGGAACTAACGATGTTATACTAGTCGAAGTCGGTGAACGAAGTCAGAGGTACTCGCATACAAGCGGAGAGGAGAATGATACGAATCGACTCCAAGATCTCGATGAAGCCGAAGAAAGAAGAGAAATGGCCCATATTAGGCTGATGGCCCAAAAACAGCAGATCGAAAGATACTACAACAAGAGAGCAAAAATTCAACCACTTAAAGTAGGCAACGACGTACTAAAAGCCAAGACACTGGCATCCAAAGATCCCAGCGAACGAAAGTTGGGCACCAATTGGGACGGACCCTACAAAATCACCGCAGCAGCGGACAAAGGTTCTTTCCGACTAGAAACTATGGATGGGAAAAGGATCCAAAACAACTGGAACATCTCCCACCTCAAGTATTTCCATTTCTAGAAAGAGTATCCACCGAGTCGTACTCTTTTTCCCTCATCCGAGTTTTGTCCCAATTGGGTTTTCTCTTAGAGGTTTTTAACGAGGCGACGAAGGAGATGCTCGGAAATACTTAGCAGGCTAATCTGATACACCAAGTGTTCCGACAATCGGCACGAATGGCATATAAGAGGGACTAAGGCTACGACCATCTCCAATGTATGAAAAGGCTACGACCATCTCCAATGTATGAAAAGGCTACAGCCATCTCCAATGTATGAAAAGGGTGCGGCCATCTCCAATGTATGAAAAGACTACAACCATCTCCAATGTATGAAAAGGCCACGACCATCTCCCATGAAAGAAAGGCTACGACCATCCATAAATGCAAAAGGCTAAGGCCACTAATAGCGTATGAAAAGGCCACAACCATCTCCCATGAATGAAAGGCTACGGCCATCCATAAATGCAAAAGGCTAAGGCTTTCATTCTACGACCATCCATAAATGCAAAAGGCTAAGGCCACTAATAGCGTATGAAAAGGCCACGGCCATCTCCCATGAATGAAAGGCTACGGCCATCCATAAATGCAAAAGGCTAAGGCCACTAATAGTGTATGAAAAGGCCACGGACATTTCCCATGAATGAAAGGCTACGACCATCCATAAATGCAAAAGGCTCAGGTGACTAATAATGTATGAAAAGGCCACGGCCATCTCCCATGAACGAAAGGCTACGACCATCCATAAATGCAAAAGGCTAAGGCCACTAATAACTTGTGAAAAGTCCACGACCATCTCCCATGAATGAAAGGCTACGGCCATCCATAAATGCAATAGGCTAAGGCCGCTAATAGCGTATGAAAAGTCCATGGCCATCTCCCATGAAGGAAAGGCTACGACCATCCATAAACGCAAGAGGCTAAGGCCTCTAATAAAATATAAAGAGGCTACAGCCACCCATAAATGTGCGAATGGCCAAGTCCAATGTCGAAACAACAAACTCGACTCAACCCAATACGATCGGAGCCAAGGGAAAGACAACAGCTGCTTCAAAACAAACAAGCAGATGGGACCAGAGTCGATTCGACCTAACTACGACAAGTTAACTCAATAAAAGTCGACACTATGCAGTAAGTACGCAAGATAAAAAGTGCAAAAGAAGACATAAACACAAAAATATACATGTATTTCTACAAATCATTTACAATCATGACGTCTCTTCGACTACAAAATCAGAATAAAAATTTAACCTAACTACCACCCTGGCCTTCGCCACCCCCCTGCACCAATCGTGCCGTCACCACGGTCATTACTGCATTCACTTCGGAACAGCAAAGAAATCTAGGACCCCGTGCCTAGATGATTCACATCCGCAAAGGTATATCTCGCCGAGCCAGGGAATCAGGGTTGTACCCATAAGCTTCTCATGCAACCCTAACCAGATGATGCTGGTCTTCAACCTCCGCCTCAGTGGCCCTGCCAACAGCCCATAGTTCTTCAAATACTGTCCGCCTTACCTCGGTGTACACCTACATGTCATGCGCTTCACAGGATACGTCGTCGACAGGACCGGCCGCCATCACTTGCTGAAGAGTGTCCACCTCGGTCGTTTTGGCCCTGAGCTCAGCAGTTAAGGCGTCAACTCTCGTATGCAACTCAGCTGCCTCTGCCATCACCATGCGGCCATTTCCAACTCTTACTCCTTCTATCGAAGGAGATTCTCCAGCTCAGTGTTTCGAGCCACAAAGCTATTAAGTCTGCGTCTACCTTTTCAAACTGGGTCGTGCGCTCTCGCAGTTGACTTTCTGCTTGCTCCAACCCCTTGCGAAAAACTTGAAATTGTGGGTCTTGGGTATAAAGGACCACCAGCGTCTTATGCTTGCCTTGGACCTCCCTGTATTTCTTTGTTGCCTTCCTAATGGCGGCACTCTTTTTTCGGTCACGCCGGCCTCGATCCACTTCTAAAATAATGGTCTGAAAGAAAAAGAGAAAAAAAATAAAACTCGAATCAGCACAAGCCTCAAGGCTTATAGTAGAACAACAAATCTTACCTGTAAAGCTGTGCCAGCGACTCGACGGGATAAATCTCTATCGCTTACATCTTTTAAGGTTTCGGTCTCAGCAGCCGTGCACAGTAAGGTCATGTCCACCGCGGCCTGCTCACTGTCAAGCAACAGATTATATCCCATTGGGATCATAAGTTAACGGTTAGGCCCCGTCGTTGCCATGTCCACCCGAGCGTAGTCCTCTCGCGGCACGTCCGCAGATGCAAGAACTCGTCCAGAAGCTGCTCCTCTTCGCCAGTAGCCAACTCGGCGACAGCCAGCACACTACCTCCTTCGACTTGAGGGGAAGCAGCATCACCTGCAGCTTCCCTCAGAAGGGCCGCCCTCTCTGGTCGAATAGTATTTCCCATGAAGACCAGACTTGATTCAGGACGACGAATAACTGCCTTCCTGCTCTCCACGGCCATGCCTTTGCCGAGAAGTAATCGGTGCCTTTTTTGCTTCGGTGGCTCGTCGCCTTCGGAAGCCTCCTTTTTGGCAGGAGGAGATGGAGGCGAAGGGTCCTCTTCATTCGTCGGTTCGACTACCGACTCAACTACGGGATGAGTAGTCTCAAGAGCATCCTCGATAAAGGGCTCCCAAATTACGATCTCACCCTCAGAGCGAACAGCTTCAGAAGCATCCCCACTGGATACCTCTACATCCACATGCTCACCCTCAGGTCGATTAACCTCAGGAACGTCCCCACATATACGCTCCTAAACTACTGGCTCGAAATTAGAGTTCGTCGACGAGGAAGCAGCGGCTCGATGTCTTCTCTTCCGTGAGACGCTTCGGGCTGCCAACACATTAACCAAAGGAAAGCTACGCCAAAAAATGCGGTACCAAAAAATATGATCACCAAACCAGAAACTAATGCAATACCTGGAAGGCCATATTTCATGGTAAATGCCACCCACATCCTGCATTCTTTGGCGAATGGGATCAACCGCCCCAGCCACGCTCTGATGCCTGGCACGGACCAAGGTGTGGACGCCCTGGCTGCGGATACAAAAAAACACACAAAAAGTTACAGTGGTCGAGCAAACATGAATAATTGAAAATCTTAAGTGCAGGCTTGAGGGAATAGGACTAGAGTATTATTGCTTGCTATTTGCTAAATGATCGAGTGCGGTGTATAGGCATGGTGATGAGTATCTACATACTAGCGTCTAGCATGACCGTGAATCTTACTTGTACTTGCTTTGGGGTATATTTTGAGAATCATTCCTAGTAAATGATGAATTCAACATGATGAGTTAGTTGAGAAATTATTTATGAAACATGAGATTTCTTGGAGCTTTGGCTCAAATGGTAGTGACTTTTATGATGTCAAAATTGTAAGTAATGTAAGGAAAAGTGGTTGGAACCCTTGCCGGGACGTGTAGATTGTGATTGTTGTTGCTCCCTTATTCGGTTGAGCGTTATATGTACTCTCCATTATTGAAATATTTGGGCTGCTAGTGGTACCCTTATTGGGTAGATCGTTATATTGCCGAGTTTTCCCTAAAAGGGAAACTCCTTGAGAGAGGCTATATGAATCATTTATTATGATTATTGGGATCGTGTGGCACGTCGTCCACCTATATTATATTTATTGGGATCGTGTGGCACACCGACCACTTATATTATATTTATTGGGATTGTGTGGCACGCCGTCCACCTATATTATGATTATTGGGATCGTGTGGCACGCCGTTCACTTATATTATATTTATTGGGATCGTGTGGCACGTTTTCCACCTATATTATGATTATTGGAATTGTGTGGCACGCCGTCCACTTATATTATATTTATTGGGATCGTGTGGCACGCCGTCCACCTATATTATGATTATTGGGATCGTGTGGCACGCCGTCCACTTATATAATATTTATTGGGATCGTGTGGCACGCCGTCCACCTATATTATATTTATTGGGATCGTGTGGTGCGCCATCCACTTATGAAAGTAAAGAATAAGATTTGGTTTAATGATGTCATAGATGACCTGTTCTCGTTGTTCAATATTTCTCCGAGCATGTTCCCTTTTCAGTTACATACCTTCATTTATATTCTTGTTGTTCTTTCTGTTGTCGTCGTATCTTTATATATATATCTGCACAGGTTGATTTTAGTAAGTCTTGTCTAGCCTCGTCACTACTTCGCCGGGGTTAGGCCAGGCACTTACCAGCACATGGGGTCGGTCGTGATGATGCTATACTTTCTGTGCTTTTTGCACAGATCACAACGTTGGAGCAGCTTTCGGACAGCAGCAGTAGTAGGATATTGTTGGGAGTTGTCTTCAATTTGAGGGACTCTCGAGGTAGCCTAGCCGGCTTTCGCAGGCCGAAGTCTCTATCCCTTATTTCAGTTTGTTTTATTGTTTCAAAATAGACATATGTATTTTCTTTCATTCGGACTTGGTTGTAGTATTCTATAACAGTCTGTGAGATAGCGACACCAGATTTTGGGTAGTGTTATGTTCAGTATTTTCTTTCCGCAATTGATTCCTTCTTTACTGGATTTAAAGTTTTTCTGAAAAGTTAAATTATATGAGTATCATCTGTTGTTTAGGATTGTCTGGCCTAGCTTCGATAGTAGGCGCCATCACGACTCCCGTTTGTGGAAAATCCGGATCGTAACATATTTGTAGGGTTCAGTACTTCCGGGAAATCCGGATCGTGACATATTTACTGGTTGTGATGGTTCAGTACTTCTGAATTTCATGTCGAGCACAAAAGATCAAACGAAAAAAGTGGATGCCCCTAATCAAACATTGAGAGGCTTCTCATTCATTGAGGGTGTGAAGAAATTAGTTGAAGCTGAATGTCCTGGAGTAGTCTCTTGTGCAGATATTGTTGCCTTGGTTGCTAGAGACTCTGTTGTGGACACAGTTAGTACAAAACTTGAACCAACTATTTCCAACTTGTATTTACTCGTCTCATTGTGTCCCTTTTACTTCGTTGTATGATCGGTATGACCTTACTGGAATATAATGTACCAACTGGTAGAAGAGATGGCAGAATATCAAACGCGTCCGAGGCCTTGGCAAACATCCTTCCTCCAACTAGTAACTTCTCCGGTCTTCAGACGTCTTTTGCTAGCATGGGTCTTGACCTAAAAGACTTTTTTTTTTGTCAATCCTAGGCAAGCACCTAGGGCTAGTTTTTTATTAATAAAAGAAAAACAAATACCACAATTAGGAAAGTACAAATAAGGGGGACAATAACACCGGTATTGTTACCTATATAACACAAATCGGACTAAACCTTACCTTACTAATCCTATTGAGGCCTAAAAGACATCACCTATTAGCATGCATGTAAAAAATAAGAACTGGAGAATGCCAAATATTCAATAATGATCACAAAGTTTATAACATACTCTGTGAAGGTATTACAAATGAGAATACTAAGAAAGTGGTAAAATAGAATGTAGTACCAATTTGTTTCTTGTCCCTTCTTTTCCAAACTAGTAAAATCTTCAATTTGTAATTCTTTGTTGTTTTCCTCAACCACATTCAAAATGAATTCAAAAAATATCATTTCTTTTTTGAACGGTTGGACCTCGTTGATGTAGTTGGGTCAACCCTTTTTTTGTTTGGAAATTCTCATTGGAGGTCGCCTAACATTTAAAAAATCACTAACCTTGTCGTCCCAACTATTTTTCCTTGTATGTCCCTTCTTTATTTTGCCACTATATATTGGTGATAAATCACCTTTTCTTGCTTCCACTGCGCGGCACTGACTTAGCATATCATCTTCCTCACCCTCTTCATATATATCTCTGCCCACCTTCACCGGATTTGGTATGTCTCGAGCAAAATCTTGTGTAACCAGTGTGTTCCCATCCTGAGAGGTAGCCACAATTACCTTGTTTTGTTGTTGTTCTGTGGTTTACATTTTGTTTCTGCTTCTACTCATACGTCCAGTGCTGCCAAGAGTTGGAATTAGAGAATCAAGCTCCTCACCTGCACTATCCTGATCCACCTCCTCATCATCTTCTTCAGCTGAGTAACCTGCAAAAACATCGTCATTGTACTGTTCATCATCTTCCTCACGTTGATCTTGCCACAACTTGGATTTAATGGCCATAACACTCACGTTTGCCTGAATTACATCTTTGTTATTCCTCATTGACAACATAAGCTGCCCATTTTCATTCTCACCTTGACCTTTGGTTTCCACATTTTCATGCTCACCTTGACCCTTAAGATTAGCAGTCAGTTCTTTCGTTTTCTGATTGGCAATCATCGTTCATTCTGCACTTTTATTCCTTGATTTCCTTTTGGTGAAGTGCCACTCAATGGAACAGTGGTTATTACTGTTTGAGCAATCTGTCCTGCATCATTCTTTTGCACAGATGGTGTGTATTGTTTGTCACTAGTTAACTCATCACCTGTACCCCTTATATCTCCTCTAGTACCCCCTGGGTCGTTCAACCAAGTATTTTCTTCATTAGTTTGAACATTACTCCTCTTTAGGATTCGAAGTATCTTCAGGAGATTTAAGGCCAGTGTTCTGCATTTGTGCACTTTGTTCAGTCCCTTCACGAATTTTTTATGCTTCTGCTATCTGTTGATTTCCATTGTGTGCTATTACAGCTTGTAAACCTTGTCCATTCACACCTTGTTCCTCCTCTCCATCTTGATCATCTTCAGCTTTATCCTGATCTTCACTATGATCCTCTTCTCCCAATAATTCTCCTTCTTCTGAGTCCTCCTCTATTTGTTCAGTCAAACCGTAACTTCACCTATGTGAAGTTTTCCAGCTTGTTTATTGAAAGTATTTGCCTCGAGTGAGTCTTGAGATGGTACTTCTTGACAAGATGTGTTGGTAACAACTAAAGTATCAGCAAATGTTCTGTGTACCCATTGCGATGTAGCTTCCTAATTTGCTGTGATATTTTCTTTTTCCTTGCTACTTGCACTGCCTTTGTTACATTTATGTGACACTACACTCGCAACAGTAGTTGGATTGTATTTTTGGGCTGCTGGATTTAATGGTTTTCCAGAATGAAAAGAGTTGTTTAATGCACTGCGATTATTGCCGTCTGTTACAATAGCCAACTGATTATCAATCTGAGAATCTGCCCCATTTGGATGAGTCACAGCATCATCCTTAGCTTGTAATTGCTTTTGGACTACATTATCATCATCATTTCCCGTCTCCTCCATTTCCGACACAACAAGTAGAAATCAATAACTCACGATTTTCGGGAATTGAACCCGCAGTCCATTTGTACTCAGCAGCTCAGGGTCTCCGGGAATTGAACCCGCAGTCCTTTATATCAGTATCACAGAATCTCCAGGAATTGAACTTGCACTTCTTTACCTCAGTAGCACCGGATCTCCGGGAATCGAACCCGCAGTCTACAGAACACAAACTCAATCAAATAAGAGAAAAAACACAGAGAGAAGTGAAGTACAATGCTACAATTAACAACTAAATTCAGTCTCGACACAGGTGGGTAGGTAGAGAATACCTAGGGGCGCCTTCCTATCTGATAGAAAAGGATCCCATGATCCTGAACCGATCTTACGTGGGATCGCAAATCCCAAGTGTTTAATTTCTCTGGCTAGGAATAATAAAAAAAAAAACTAGGAATAGCTGATTCTAGATCAATATTAATAAAAAGAAGGTTCTAGGGCAAGAGAGGGGTGCCTTCGGGAACGCGGACACAGGTGGTGCATGGCTATCGTCAGCTCGTGCCGTAAGGTGTTGGGTTAAGTCCCGCAACGAGCTGCTCAAGTCGAATTTGGAGCATTCCAAAGTTCCAGGAAATTCAATTAAGACAAGTAGGCATTTAGATAGTTAATCTTATCTATTCATGCTACCCTAGCTAACACAGGATAATGCTTGCAATTAAACCAATCAAATAACAAAGATAACACTAATTGAGCAATTTAAGTAAAGTGGATTTTTCAATAATTTGCGCAAGTACACACCCGTTGCCTCGCGTAAAAGGCATTTAAATCAACACATACTATATCCTAGGGGAGAAGGTCCCCCACACAAGGTTAGACAAATCACTTACCTCAATTCTGGTACAAAAACGCTAAGAAATAACTCCCATGCCACGAGTATCCGACTCCGAGTGGCCCAAATCTATTCAAACCAATTACATAGAGTAAATAACATCGCAAGTAACTAATTACGCTGATAAAATTAAAGCTACGACACGAAAGTAGGTAAAATGACCAAAATATCCCTCCAGCCATCGGCTCGGAATCAAAATATTTTTACGTTTTCAGAACCCGCGTACTCTCACTAATCTAACCATATAAAATTTATCGAAATCGGAGTTCGTTTTTCCCTCCAAATCATCAAAGTTTGTTCTAAGAAACATACCCCAATTTACACCCAAAATCCGAAATTAAAGGAATAATTTGAGTTTAGATTAGTGAATAATAATCATAAGGGAGTAGGAAATCCTTACCCAACAATTGCCTCTGGAAAGCACTCGAAAAATCACTCAAAACCGAGCTCCCTAGCTTGAGTTTTTGTAAAAATGGTGAAACCCTCGCGGATGAAATTGATATACTGATTTTGCCTGCCCAGTGAAATACTCTATGCGATCGTATGACCCTTATTGCAATCGCATAGAACAATTTTTCTGCCTTCAATTTTTACCTTATGCGATAGCACAAAACACATTGCGATCGCATTGCTTTATAACACAGCCTTATGCGATCGCACTCCCAACTCCGTAATCGCATTGAACAAAATATAGGACCTTGGGACCCCTAACCTTACACTATGCGATTGCATAGCCCTTTCGCGATCGCAGAGAACAAATAGCCATAACTATGCGATCGCATAACCCTTTCCGCGATCGCATAGAACAAATTTTAGCCTCCTCCCAAGCCTTCTATGCGATCGCATCACCCTATTGCGATCGCATAGAGCAATTGCCTACAACACTCATGACATCAAATCTGGCATGTTTCATCAACTCAAAATGGTCTGTTTGACCCCCGGAAATACCCCCAGGCCCCCGGGACGTCAAACAAAACCACCAACCTACTCCAAATCATGATACGAACTTGTTCCAATCATAAAAACATATCAATAAACACAATAATCGTCAAATCTTGGCGGATTCAAGCATAAGTTTCAAACAAAACTTCCGAAACCTACATAGTATCAAAAACCGGACCAAATGATGTCCGAATGACCTGAAAATTTGCAGGCATATCCAAAATCACCCAATGAAGCTAATACAATTGTCGAAATTCCATTTCGACTCCCGGATAAAAATCTCGCCTATCGACCGGATTTTCAAAAATTCAAAACTTCGGCATTTCAAGCCTAAATGAGCTACGGACCTCCAAAATGCATTCCGAACACGCTCTCAACCCTGAAATCACCTAACGGAGCTAACGAAACCATCGGATTTGCGTTCCGAGGTTGTCTAAACACTGTTCCGAATACGGGCCCTTTTTCAACTATAAGGCTCTCATTTAGGGACTAAGTGTCTCCAAAACACTCTGAATTCTAGAACCGAACATCTCGGCAAACCACAATAGCAGAAATGAACTTAGGGAAAGCAGTTAATTAGGGATCGGGACGTAAATTTCAAAAACAACCGACCGGGTTGTTACATCTTCCCACACTTAAAAATTCATTCGTCCTCGAACGAGCATAGAAAACATAGCTGAAGTAGAGAAGAGATGAGGGTACTAGCTGCGCATATCCTGCTCGGTCTCCCAAGTCGCCTCCTCGGTCGGCTGACCCCCCCCCCCCCCACTAAACCTTCACCGAAGCAATGTTCTTTGACCTTAACTTTTTGATTTACCTATCCAAAATGGCCACCGTCTCCTCAACATAAGATAGATCCTTATCCAGCTAAACTGAACTGAAATCCAACACGTGCGACGGGTCACCATGGTACCTCCGGAGCATAGAAACATGAAATACTGGATAGACTTAGGCTCGGCTAGGAGGTAAGGCCAGCTCATAAGCAACCTCACTAACACGCCTCAAAATCTCAAAAGGCCCAATAAATCTCTTTCTTCCTAAATCTCATAACGCCCTTCATGGGCGAGACCCGGAGTAGAACCCGCTTGCCAACCATAAATGCCACATCGCGAACCTTCTTGTCCGCATAACTCTTCTGTCTGGACTGGGCTGCACGGAGTCTATCCTGAATCACCTTGACCTTGTCCATTGCATCCTTGACCTTGTCCATTGCATCCTGGACCATCTCAGTACCTAGCAACCTGGCCTCGCCTGACTCGAACCAACCCACTAGGGACCTGCACCTCATACCATATAGAGCCTCATACGACGCCATCTAAATGCTGGACTGATAGCTGTTGTTATAAGAAAATTCCGCCAGTGGCAAGAAGTGATCCCATGAACCTCCAAACTCATTCACGCACGCACGGAGCATATCCTCCAAAATCTGAATAGTGTGCTCAGACTGACCATCCGTCTGGGGGTGAAATGCTGTGCTCAGCTCCACCCGAGTACTTAACTCCTACTGCACGGCTCTCCAGAACCGTGAAGTAAACTGAGTGCCTCTGTCTGAAATGATGGAAACTGGAATACCATGCAACCGGACTATCTCCCTGATATAGATCTCCGCCAACCGTTCCGATGAATAAGTAGTGCACATAGGTATGAAATGGGCGGACTTGGTGAGCCGATCCACAATGACTCAAATAGAATCAAACTTCCTCACAGTCCGTGGAAGTCTAGATACGAAGTCCATGGTGATGCGCTCCCACTTCTACTCTAGGATCTCAATCTGTTGCAATAACCCACCCGAGCATTGATGCTCATACTTCACCTGCTGGCAGTTGAGGCACCTAGAAACATAGTCAATTATATCCTTCTTCATCCGCCTCTACCAATAGTGCTTCCTCAAGTCCTAATACATCTTCGCGGCACCCGGATGGATGGAATACCGCGAGCTATGGGCCTCAGCTAGAATCAACTCTCGAAGATCATCTACATTGGGCACACAAATACGCCCCTGCATCCTCATCACTCTGTCATCCTCGATGGTAACATCTCGAGCATCACCACGCCGAACCTTATCATATGTGGTTTCTCGGTCTTCTCTATTTGATCGCATCAGAGAGTGACAGTTTGATGAAAACTATTTCTAATCAATTTCAGAATCAATTTAAGAAATCAGAATCGAAACAATTCCAAAATCAGCCATAAATCAACTTTATTAAACCCTAATTAAGTAGTAATCATAGGGTCAAGATTAATCAAAGTCAGTCAACTAATAACTACAAAACAATCACGGTCAGTTAAAATTAATCAAATATTTAAAGCCTAGTTCTTCCATTTTTAGCTTAATTTCCATGAATTTCTAGGTGGATTTCGCAATAAATACGAGTTTTAAGTTCAAAAATCTTACCTCCAATCGATTCTCCTTGAATCCCTCTTCTTTGACTTTAGTCAACATTTTAGGTAAACAAACCTGGACCCGTGATTTGACGGTCATGGAGGGTTCATAGGAAAATATGGAACTTGCGGGTCAAGATGTGTGAGGACATTGCAGGACGTGGCCACCGGACGTGTCAGGACGTCGCAGAACATGGAAGGACGTCGGCATGGCACGCATCAGGACGTGTCAGGACATAGCCATGGCACGTTTTAGGACGTGTTAGGACATCGTAGGACATGGCAGGGCATGGCCATGGCACGGGTATCCCTAAAACACTCCGAATTCTAGAACCGAATATCTCGGCAAACCATAATAGCAGAAATGAACTTAGGGGAAGCAGTTAATTGGGGATCAGGGCGAAAATTTAAAAAACGACCTGCCGGGTCGTTATATGAAGCCAACGAAACATTCCTTGACGAAATAACAACCACAACAACAACAACCCTGTATAATCCCACTTACTGGGGTCTGGGCAGAGTAGTGTATATGCAGACCTTACCCCTACCCTAGGGTAGAGAGGCTGTTTCCAAATAGACCCCCGGCATCCTTTCCTCCAAGAACATTCCACCTTTGGTCTTGGGGAGACTCGAACTCACAACCTCTTGGTTGGAAGTCGGGGTTCCTTGATGAAATAAGTTGGCAATAAATTCGGAAACAAAATCCATGCCATTACCTTTGGTATTTCCTCACCGGCCTTGAATTTTGAATCATATATCAACGTCCTTAATTGATATTCAATGCCATTTTTGTCTTTCACATAATACGCACTCTTCGAAGAATATTCAATAAAATCTTGCCGTAGTGTCAAACGTATTAATACGCGCCTTTCGCGTAGGCATTCAATAGAACACTCGCCTTTAATCCCACGTTGCAGCGGTATAATTCGATGTAGTTCATTGAGCTCAGGCCATCCGTAAGAAAATTTGCACACTACTGCATAGTGCAAGCCTTCAATCTCGTTCATTCGCTTCACCTCAGATTCAGTGAACCTCACCAAAGGCTGTCATTGAAATAACACTGGACGACGAAATGAAATTGCATCAGCAGTACACTGTTTTGACGTGTTTCCTTGAGATGGTGCATTGATCGTGGCTGGCTTCAGAATGTAAGAAAAATCTAAAGGCTTGTGTATTGTTGTGGGGTTGATTGTAATGGAGGGGGAAGCATGGGAGAGCAGACCAGCCATTGGAGGTGACTGGTCGCCGACCTTAGAGGCCATGAGCGACTTCAACTTAGCTGCTCGTGTTTCTTCTCTCAAAAGCCCAGATTCTGTCCAACTACAGTGATCTTCGAACAAATGACAATCAAGAGCTATACTAAGAAGCCATGGGATTCTTCATTACTCCATATTAGCATTACAACACCTTACTTACATGAAGATTAATCGGTAGCTTTTTTTGCAAAAGAAACGTGATGCTACAGTAACTCAACAACAACAACTATCCCGTATAGTTCCACAAAGTGGGGTCTGGTTGCAAACCTATGAATCACGAATTAGCAATGTTCTTCACAGCTCACAGATCACATCCACGATACATGAAGGCAGTATATTTCGAAAAAGCACTGAGTGCTACAGTAATTCGGAAAATGAAAATTAAGATCTGTTGAGAATAGCTAATGATTTAATGGTAAAATCAAAGGGAGATTGTTCACAAAGAGAAGGGGGTTCTTTGAGACCAATCTTATGATGTTACCTTGCCGGATGCTGGAATTATGGACGATGAATAGTAACGAAAATACTATTCATTGTCTTCCTAGAGACAAGGGAGACCTTCTCCTTATTGTGTTTTTTGGACTTGCTCCTATTGTCAGGTAAGTTTAAATTAGTGCAAATTTCTACGTAGTTCTTGTATATTGAGATTTTCCATAAATTTAGTTTTTCTAATTAAAAAAAAATTATGACGATGAACAATTTGTTATTAGGTGCACATACCACGTGAATATGCAGCTAATCTTAAGGCGAGGAAATGCAAATCAATCAATGACAATACCACAATTGTTGAAATGGATCCTGGGAGTTTCAGGACATTTGATCTTAGCTACTTTAAGCTTGTGCTCAAGAGAAGAGGGCTATTCCAATCTGATGCAGCCTTGACTACAAGTGTCACAACAAAGTCATACATCAACCAGCTAGTACAAGGATCCCTCAAAATAATTCTATGCTGAATTTGCTCAGGCAATGGAAAAAATGGGCAGGATTGAAGTCAAGACTGGCTCTGCTGGTGAAATTAGGAAGCAGTGTGCAGTTATGAATAGTTGAGTGCAACACCTGTGTATTTGGGTGTGTGAATGATTTCCTAACATTTATCATGTTCTTTTTTGTTCTTACTCCAATTACTTTGTGTATTGATGGTTTTGTTGAAACAAAACTAGGATCCAATCTGGTACTTCTAGATTTGCTTTAGAGCATTTTGCTAGAAATGAACCTTTGTCTTTATATTCTTTCATAATGCAGCTGAGATTGAGAACTATAAAGTATTCATCATTATTGATTGGATACCTTTGTCCTGAGTAACTAAAGAATTCAATCAAAACCTTAGCAGATGGCAAAGTTGTTTAGTGAACATCAAGTTGGAACATCTCATCTTCCATTTGCTGTAAGTCTTTCTTTCATCCGGAGTTTCAAGAAAAGTTCAGTATCAATTATTTATAGTAAGATAAATAGATGAGAGGTTGAAGAGTCTAACAATTGGAGGGAATAAGCTTATCTGCACCAAATTCGCGAAAGAATTGAAGAAACTACCATGTATATGTAACAGCAACAGACCAAAGGCATATAGAGATGCATATTTTCATGACCTTGCCTTGAGGTATGCAATCAGATACATTTTCATCTTACTGGTGAAGTTTTAAAAGGGAATACCACATTTGGAAACAATTAGAACAATTTAAAATTGATGAAGCTAATCACTGTGATTCAGAAGCAATAGAAACTCACTCAGGATAGATCAAACGCCGCACAGCCTAAGGGCAAATGTCAGAACACTAGGTACAAAGTTTTTGGGTAGAAGCTATACAAAACATATGAGAATTTGTTTGCCAAACTGAAGAAACAGAAAACATTTAAATGTGCAGACAAAACAGGAAAAACAAGTCTGACTTTGTTAGCTTTCCCAAGGCATCTGAAGAACCACCGACAGTCCTGCAATCAAAAACATGGAAGTTCAGTATGTCAGAGGGAAAACAAACAGTTAGAGAAAAATGGTTTTCGAAAGAAAGAGCGGAGGAGGAGGGAGGGAGTGGGAGCAAAGAAGTGAACTCAAAAGCAAAATGCAACAAAAAGGCTGTCAATAGCATTCATCAAATGCTTTATCTTTGAGAATTATTTGAATGAGAAAACATGAACAGGCTTTAAATTACTTGTTTTCCATAACTTCTGAAGACCTCTCCCACTGAAGGAAATATATGAAAATAATTTCAACTCATCACCACATCCTTTAGTCAAATACATGCAACCATATAAACGACGGTAAGAAAAAAGACAGTACTACTTGCCCTTCAAAATATAGTTTCCTCTTTTCTTGTAACTCTAAGATCCTTTCTTCAATTGTATCCTCAATTATGAATCTCACAATCCTGAAAAATTGGAAAACAATAATAAGCTCTCCAGTCAACGGCATCCAAAGTACAAGAAATGCAAAACATACCTGACTGGTTTATATTGCCCTATTTGGTGGACTCTATCCTCTGCTTGCCGCTCCACCACAGGATTCCACCAAGGATCCATCAAGAAACCCTAGCATATGAAATTGGATATACCAAATGAACCAAATAACAGGAAATCTGAAGAGTACAACACCAGATCACAAGCCTTTTCGAATTTGACTAAAGAGTCGGTGTATAAAGAGAAAGAAAATAGATCCCTTACATGTGATGCAACTGTAAGATTGAGGGCAACACCTCCAGCTTTCAAGCTCATAAGAAGTATCCTGCATTCTGGATCTTCAGTAAATGTGGTAACTGCAGCATTCCTTTCAGCCATAGACATGGATCCAACTAATGTAACGCAATTGACGCCCGACTGCCCGAATATACACAAGACAAGTTTCTTTTTGTTAAGATAGAAAAAAAGGAGCTAAGAGAAAGTATGAAGGGAGGAAAGTATCTTCATATGTTACCGTATGAAGAGAATAGTTTATCAGATCCAAAAACGACGTGAACTGGCTAAAAACTATTCCTTTTGCCGAACCGTCTCTTTCAACCATGAACCTAATTTCTTCCCTCTACATTCAATAAAAGTAGAAATGAACATCAAACTTGTATTGCGCATATCCCTCATTTTGCAAAGAAGAAAAGCAAACTGAGGAGCAATACGATGATAGAGTATAAGGTAATTGCATACCAAAGCTTCTATTTTAGTGCTTGTCTGGTATCCATCGCGCTGAATTTTGTTCAATAAACTTGAGGACCTAAACCATTTGACAGTAGGCTTAGAACAAGAATCCCAATTATCATTATTTGCACTGGAGACAAATGTAAGGGGTTTATCGCATGAAGGGCATGCCAGTTTTCCCCTACTTTCAGCAAAGTTTATCAAACACGTCTTGCAAAACACATGTGTGCAAGAAGTAACCTGCAACAATCAAAGTACTTTTGATAAAAATCTCAGTGTCTAAAGGGTGTACATGCAACATTCAGGCTGACAATGAGCAATTGAAAGGTGCTCCAAGTGCTTGGACCTTGAACGGACAACATGAAAAATAAGTACTAAATGCAAAAAGGAGAAATCTATCAAATTAAATTTCAGCGAAGTAACATGAGGTGCACAAACTCACTATTGGATCTTCCACTGTATCTTTACATAAGCTACACAATTGTTCAACATCTCCATCATCTTTATTCACACTAGTCAAATCTGTGCTAGAGCATAGCACAAGGTAAGGGTGATCAACTGCCTGTCGATCAAAGAACGACATTGGTCAAACACATGTATGTTGTAACAAGTGAACTTGCATATTCTATTGTTTAAACTGTTACTTTTTCATAAGCATATCATTCGAGAGGCAAGATCAGACGAAGCAAATGAAAAGGCAATGCTTGTATCTGAGCTCATGTAATAGGGACCTAATATTACATAATACTATAGCCAATCATAATAGAAGGACTAGAAAACTAAAAACAGTCACTTCAAAATTAAGTTCACAAAAGAAAACTAGGACAAAAGATTTAGCTTTGACATGAGAAATCAATTTAAGCAAACAACCATGTTTAATAAACTTTAGCAGTCGTTTGATAAGCTGGACAGCACATCAAATAGGTCTTCCGTAGTCCAATATTTCCACCGATTTTTCATATTTTCTCTATACCAGATTAATTGAAGTGGTCTCATAATTCCCTTGGCCAAACTCTTGATAAATTCGTTGATCAAACTGTGGTAACTATCCGTTATTATCTTCCAAATACACGCCTAACCATACAAGTAGTGAATCCAAGGCTTTAATAAAACTAAAACAATGTAATACTATAGTGATAAAATTATTAGGGGAAAATGTTTATATAAAAACTACAGTAGAAAATGGGATATGAAAGAAGATGAAAATATAAGAAGCTGCTGAACATGTATTTCTATGCACACATAAGAAATGTATTGAAGTTCAACCAAAGGACTATGGAGATGAGGCAGATAATGAATCTCTAATGCCTCTTAATCAGGCCCAATTTGAAGTTTAATTAGGACTAAACATGCCTCTACTATTTGCAGTAAACAGCATGAATACAATAAAAAATGAACAAATTGATTAGAAAATTTTAGCACTGAAAACACCACAGGTAAAATTGAAGCAACAAAGAGAGTCGATCAGGAAAAATCAAGCAGACGAAAGCGCTCCATTACAATTATCAAGAACAGTTAACGTTCCATGCATAGCATTGTCTTGTTACCTGCCGTAGGCGTGTGATTATAGCAAAAACGTGAGCATATTTATTCATTAGAGTTCCCGCCTCAACATATCTGCACCAAAATACAAAATGGGGAAAAAATACAGTTAGAAATAAAAATATCATTGCTCCCTTCTTACTTTTTTTGGCAAGTTAATGATACAAATAATCGGGAATTATGGGAAGAAAAAGACATATAAGATCTTTAAGTATTTACTATTCCGAGAAACTACATGTTCCAGAACTACATAACAACAAGCAGTTGTAGGAAATATATTCCATGCATAAGACAAGGAAGAAGAGCTCGAGTTTGAAATGAAATATCAGAGAGATTGCATACGCATTGAACTGTGTCTTGCTTTTATTGTGAAATGACATGTAGAAGTCGCGTTCTGCGTCACTCAAAGAATCTTTTCTCAGAATAACCTGAACCCAAAAATAAGTAACAAGCTACACTGTTAAGAAGATTACTACTATCGAATTGAACTGCACACAACACAGAACTTACAGTCTTCGTGGGAAGTGCTAACTCAGCAGCTCTTTCCTCTTTGGTACGTCTTAGCAATAGCTTTTTCAGAATATTGTGATTCAGTAAAAGCATCGCATCTTTACCAGTCCCTTTGTTTGATTTTGATTGTAAAGGTCTTTTGATATACTATTAAGATGACATGCATGTTTCAACTTTACCATGTTAGCGATAAGATAAAGCCTCAAAAGTGAGTATATTGAAGTAATTACACATTAACTTACTCTATTAAACCAGAGAAAGTGGCGTGCGCAGTTGTGGTGGCACTTTGGGCACTCAGTTAAGCTGTAGTACATTGAATTTACCAATAAGACATTTCAGACAGTCATTAAACCACATATTAGTAACATTGGCTCAGAAGCAAAATAACATTAAGAGATACTATAAAACGAAACAGATTTAAGCCACTGCATCTTTCATCCTCACGGGTAGGAACAAAGACAAACAAGGATCTTTATGCCTACCTATATTCAAATCCTGTGCAATCACAATCTTTGCAAAAGTAATAAGCGTAAGGAGCTCGTAGGAAACGAATCTGTGCAAAGGTACAGCATTTGGTTAACCTCATAACAATAAGTTCTAGAAAACATTAAGCATGCAGACGGAAGATAACTTACAAATGAGTACAAGTCTCCCATACGATTTTGCACGGGTGTACCAGTTAAGGCCCACTTAAAGGAAGATTCTAACGCAAAAACAGCTCTTGCGGTTTTGGAGCGTGAATTTTTTATATGATCTGCCTATACCTCAGAAGTTCAATCAGTTAAAAACATTGCAGATAAAGATCTTGTAACACGTCCAATTAGGAATTCTACTCTCAGCGACTAGTTCATGCGTTACAACCAAACTGATGGCTACAACAGGCACAAACTACAAATCACATATAGTGTAATCCAATAGGGACAGAGAGCACAGAATGTCAGATATAATTTTCAGGTTAAGCAAACAATGAACTCTAGGACAGATATAATTTTCGGGTTCTTACATTCTGCTAAAGCTTAATAGCTGAAACATCATAGAGGTATGTAGGTACTTTCACCTATATTACTCAGCAGTTAACTATATAAAGGTTTCTTCATAACCACTATAAGACTCTTCGCCATTAATCTAATTACCACAATAACTGTATAGCTCATTAAGAATTCACCATACCAATCTTCACATTTCCAACTCTAATAATTGATTGACTTGAAGAACTGGTATTTATACAAAAAGATTGCAACAAAAGCAAATGCACACCAGCAATGTTCTCAAACATCAACTACTGATAAATAAGAGCTACGAGAGACTGTCAATTGAAGGAAGCAGCAACATATGTATGGGTGTATGATCCAGTATGTGAATGTATAATCCAACATAGTGGGGGTGTGGGGAGGGTATAGTGTGGACCTGACCTTACCCTATCCTTGTGGGGGCAGAGAGGTTGTTTTCAACAAATCCTCTCAAGGAAAGCCTAAACATAATAATGACGAAAAAGGGATATGGTAATGTAGAATCCAAGAAAGGAAGTAGTAATAACAACAAATAATAAAGTGAAAAAAAAAAACAGCACATGGCACTCGAAATCTACAAATAAGTCAACACGAAACTACATGCTAATACTACTGGTATAAAAAGAGGAGTGCTCGACTAGCCACTACTAGTATGTAAATGTATGACTTGCCTCATCCAAAATGATGCGTTCCCACTTCACTGAATGCAAAGCTGACTTCCTCAGCTCCTTTGATGCCGTCATATACTTCCTATAGTCAACCTCAATGGTGGAGTAGGTAGTAATAACAAAATCATATTCCGCCAATTTGTGCATATGTTTCTCTCTGTCGGAGCCATAATAAACAAGAATTCTGTTGCTTCCTTTACTGGTGCAACGTTCAATCTCGTCAAACCATTGGATTCCTCCAATCACTGGACATACAACTAGTGTTCCTTTAACTGCTAGGAATATCTGGGAAGTACATGGCAAAGATGACAATATACTGGAATTACTATTTGATTTCTGTAATTCACGCTTAGCAAGCACAAGTGCTATGG
This sequence comes from Nicotiana noctiflora, assembly GCA_032618575.1. NCBI lineage: Eukaryota > Viridiplantae > Streptophyta > Magnoliopsida > Solanales > Solanaceae > Nicotiana > Nicotiana noctiflora. The sequence goes on along the minus strand of JASVEL010004252.1, from coordinate 137,410 downwards.
CTTGAACAGTCTTCCCCATTCCCATTTCATCAGCAAGAATACCTCCTCTTGCTACAGATTCTTCTTGATTTATTGACCAAGCCAACCACTCCTTTTGGTACCTTGGCAGTGGCAATATAAAATCGGATGGTGGTTCGGCTGTTGCAGCTGGAACCAACACGTTCTGAGTATTACCTAAGTCTACATCTATTGAATAATTTTCTGTAAGCCACTTATCCATTATTTCTTCCCATGTCTCCCACTCCAAAAGTGCTCTTTTCTTTTTGTTCCTCTCACGTTCTTTTTTCCTATCTTCTATCCTTTTCATCAATAAAGCCTTGTAAGCCATCGGATCAAGATATCCATCATTCCCTTGGTCTTCTGCCAACCAGTTGAATGGATTTTCAGATACATGTATAATTATCAAATTAATTACAACATACCTAACAGGTTCACGTTAAGTATTCAAAGCATGCGCATTTATGGGTGTAAGAATTTCTGGGCAGAGTCGGATTCAAGTTCAAGTTCGAAATTCTACTATAAATCATTTGATTTACTAAGTTCAAAATCTATTCTGTACTTATTTAGTAGAAATGTAACAGTTCTATAACATATTCATAAGATATATAACAGTTCATCAAAAGATGCATAGCGTGCCTATGGAATACCTTCATCACTAGGGCTTTGCATGCCTATAACATACTCGTAACAGAGTTCTCATTCTATACTAATTTACAATGATCCTTTCCAATTTTTGGGGCCATTTCGAACATCATCCATTTTCAAACAAACGTTTAAGAATTCAAGAAATGGGGAAGAAACTTAAAATAATAAAATAAGAAGAATGAAGAAAACTAAACCTGCCATTGAATGATCCATTCTCCTGAGAGTAGAGAGAAATTAGGACTTTTGGATGAAAAACGAGAGGTGCAATTGTTGATCGTTTTTTTAACAGAGTGGTGAGAGAGCTAGTTGCAAGAGGGGAGTTGGGCGGGAAGGTTTGTTATGGAGAGACTTAATAACGGCAGCCTATTTTTTTCTTTTTTTTCTAAGAGTGACAACTGCCGGAATATCTAAAAATATGAAAATGTAGAAATTTGTCTAATTTAAAGAGAAGGCACGGGCTATTTACTGCGAAAAAAGAAAAAAGACTCATTTTATGGGGTTATTTTGTTGATCAATGACGGTTATCGACCCCCATAAAATAAATTGTGGCGATTTCAAAAAAATTCCATTGCAACAGTTTTGTACAACCTCCGTGATGACCACCACAAAATAAATTTTTAATTTGTGGCGGTTTATAAAAGTAATTAGCGGTAATTTATAACCTCCATAATATGATTTCAATATTTTAAAAATAATAATTTAGGGAAATTTATAATCTATCACAATTCAATCTCAATCTAAATAAAGAAAAATTAATAGTAGCAATTTGTAACTACCACAAAATCTTTCTGACAGTTTATATTTGAGGATTTAATAAATAACTTTACTTAATAACTCTCCACACAAAAATCAAATTCCATTAATTAAAAATATCAATAGTAACAAACATCACAACTTTAAACTCATATCAAACTAAAATTGTACAAATAAATGTATGATAACTTAAACATTATACAATAAAGAGTAGATCTTCATCCTCAATAAATATATATACAAAGTGTAATGTACTTGCTTTGTGATTTGCAGTGTTATCACTTGATGCTACTCTTATACATCCATGAGGGAAAGTAGACTCGCTCTCCACATCACTAAGCTGAAATAATGAAACAAAAATATTTGATGAAAAACTTATAATTGACTAGCATTTTGACAAACCAAAAGCACAAATCCAGTTACATGACTAGATGGAAGCTCTAATTTTTTTAACAAATTAATCTGTCACTTGGTATAATCAAGGCACTGAACAGAAGTTGTTGGATATTAGGATATTATGACATGAATAAGAGCTAAAGTACAAAGTTAATTCTTCGTATGTCATCACAAATCTTACCTCAACGAACTACTCTACTTGGCAACATAAATTCTGGCCATATTCAAGAAATTATGTAGCTATTAAAGTGTAAGGCATCCTCTATAGATATTCTAACATTAGAATAATAAATAAAGTATAAGTTAAAATCCATCCCAATGATTAACGTACGGAAAATGAAAAGTTGGATGCTGACAGCACCGGAAAACTCAAGTAGAAGAAATGAGCGGATAAAATAGGAGCCATAAACTAGTAATAATTAGTTAAACAAACCAAGGCAGCGTCAAAATCTTTTGGAGCTAACTTCAAGCAAAAGAAGCAACAAAAAAGTGCAAAAACTTGAACAGAAAAAATAGAATTTATATACTACCAACTTACTTCAACGTCTAATTTGTCAAGGGACTTAATCAAATTTTGCTGACATGAATTCCATTAGTATCTGTATCACTAACACTGCAAGCGAATACAAAATAAATTACTCTTAATAACATACAGTAACCAAGGGAAAGAAGTGAAAGGATTGGAAATGTAGGAGATAACTTAGTGACATCTCAACAATCAAATTATGGAATTTTTGTTTGATTAGTTTCTTTCAGTAGTTTTGTTTTCATCAGTCAACCATCTCAGTATCCTTCAAAATTATAAGAAATCAATATCGTTAAGTTAACTAAATAAATAGAACATTCCCTTCATATAATTGGAGTTGACAAAATAGATAGCAGAACCAACTATCACCATAAGGGTGATAAGAAAAATTCAAATGCAATCAATTTAATAGAAAAACATCACTTATTTGTGTGTTGTGCATTTAGACTGGTACATCAAGTTTACATCCACCTGTAGCCACGTATGTAGAAAGATGTCAATGAGCCAACTGTGTTACTTGTTCTCGAGGCTACCATTTTTTGTTTCACTTAAAGTTGTCTTCAATGCTGCAAATGTTCGTCCAATTATTCTAGCTTCCTATAAGTTGCGAAGTTTGTTATACAAAAAATAAACTTCTCTTAAACGAACACAACAATCCTGAAACTATGACGACCCAAAAATTCCTTCGAAGGAGCCGTGATGGTACCTAGTCTCCAAACTAGAAAAGCCTAACATTAACCGAAATAACATTGATACTTATTAACATCAACTGAAATTTTCTCTAAATGATTTACAATTCCCTAAACCGGTAGTACAAGTCACAAGCCTTTCAAAGAGTAGCTATACAATATAATTACATCACTATTCCGAAACAAGGGGAACAAATGGAAATAAGTACAACTGAAGGTGACTCTGAGGACTGCAAACACTATAGCAGGTTTACCTTGAGTCTCCACTGCAACGAATAGCTACCATCGATCAAATGCCTCGATCTGTACACAAAAATGTGCAAAAGTGTATTATCAGCACAACCGACCCCATGTGCTGGTAAGTGTCTAGCCTACTCCGGCGGAGTAGTGACGAGGCTAGGACCAGACACTCATATAAACATGTGCAGTTTATAGCGCACAAAATAATAGGATGTAAATAAAAATAATGGTAACAATAATCAACTAGTGATATAAATAGAAGGCAACAAGAACACCATAATTACTTCTCAACAAATAATAAATACAAGTGCAATCCATTAATCGAGTCCTTCAAATAAGTATCTTTCAATTAAGCATCTTTCGAATATAATTCTTTTGGTTAAAGGTCACCGTGTGACGCCTCATTTTATGATCATAAATAATATAGGTTTCAGCCCACTTTCATATTATCACGGCACCTCGTGCCCACATATTTCTGTCTCATATTTGCACCAAAATATCTTCATATTATTCAGTTCACGAGTTCCATAACCCAATACAATGAAGAATCTTCAAGAAAACTCATTCACTTAACATAAAATAGAGTACATCTCCCAACGCAATTAGAAAATCAACAAGAAAAGATGAAGTTATTATTTTTAGAAATTATTTGATAAAGAAAATTCAATTGAAGTACAATATCGAATGAATTATTACCTTTAATACAGAAACTCAATAACTAAAAATATAGAAGAAATTTCTTTTCAAGTAAAGCACAACCTCAAACGGTTTAAAGAAAATTTAGCTGAGAAATCAATTGAGTTAAAATATAACAATTGTTGAAATCTAAAGTATTGAATATATATAAAATAGTTAAGGTGAGGTATTCTCAACACTATGAATTCCTACACAAAGGATCACAGTCGTAAAGAAAATCTAAACAATTAAAACACTTGAATTGATAACAACACAAATACGTAGTCGGCGTGCCACACGATTCCATTTCATAATATATAAGTAGTAGGCGTGCCACACGATCCCATTTCATAATATATATAAGTGGTCGGCGTTCCACACGATCTCATTTCGATATGTCATCGACATCTATGGCCAATAACAGTACATAATAGGTTACCGGCAACTATGACCATTACCAACAATCATCATCTATTAGTGATGTAGCGTGCACCCCGACCCTTCCGATATATGTCATTGACATCTATGGCCAATAACAATAACCATGCAATATATTACCAGCAGAAAACCAATAATAATTAATCAACAATATATATATATATTAGCGGTGTGAAATCAATAATCTTTAAATCAATAATATATATTACCGGCAAAGAAAATCAATAACAAATAATCAAATAATGTATTACCGACAAAGAAAACCAATAACAATAATTAAACAATGTATTACCAGCAAAGAAACCAATAACAATAATCAAACAGAATATTACCGGCAAAGAAACCAATAACAAATAATCAAATAATATATTACCGACAAAGAAGAACTAGCTCTAACCAAACATATGAATTTCTATTTATTACAATTAATACAATTACTTAGTCATAACAATTACTTGCTCAGCTTCAAAGATCTTCAAACAAGTTCTCAGAAGCATCAACTAAGAGTACAACAATTTAGCAATTTAGGACTCACGGTCATGCTCGACCCCCAACATGTAGATACTCGTCACCATGCCTATACGTCGGACACAACACATAACAAGTAGTAATTATACTCAACTCCTATTCCCTCAAGCTAGGGTAGACCAAACACTTACCTCGCTTTGCAACCAATTCAACATTTCAATAAGCATTTGCCTCGCAAATTCGTCTGAAGCTTCAAATCTAGTCATAATAATTCAATATACTCAATATAATTCGTACGAATTGATTCCATATAAAATTACTAATATTATACATAAAAATTCAGATATATTATAAAATTCAACAATGGGACCCAAGTCATGAATCCCGGAAAAACTTACGAAATTCGAAATACTCGTTCCGATATAAGTTCAACCATACAAATGGCATTCGAGAGAAGGCGAATGTGCCATAAGGACATGTAAATGTTGTCTTTTCCTTATCCTCCGGGGCGATGAGTATTTGATTGTACCCCGAATAGCCATCAAGGAATCAATAATAGGCTCTCCCCGCAAGTCGGTCCAACATTTGATCCAAGAAAGGTAATGGAAAATGGTCCTTCCATGTCACCTTGTTGAGTTTCCTATAATCCATGCACACTCTCCAACCCATGACCGTATGAGTAGGAATCAATTCATTGTTTGCATTGGTGACAACCGTCATGCCACCCTTCTTTGGAACACATTCGACCGGAGAGGTCCATGAACTATCCGAAATGGGGTAGACCACCCCGGCATCCAACCATTTGATGATTTCCTTTTTGACTACCTCTTGCATGGACTCATTTAATCTTTTTTGGTGCTCAAGTGATGGCCTAGCATTCTCCTACAATATGATCATGTACATACAAAAGGCGGGGCTTATACCCCGAATATCCGCCAAGGTCCATCCAATTGCTCGCTTGCGCTTTTGTAAGACCACCAAAGTGGCGTCAACCTGCATGTTAGTTAAGCAAGAAGAAAGTATAACCGGCAAAGTGAAATTAGGACCCAAGTATTCATACCTGAGGTGAGGAGGAAGTGGTTACAACTCCAACACATGTGGCTCCTCAATAGATGGCTTAGTTGGAGGAGTCTTGCGATTTTTAAGGTCCAAAGATAGCTTCCTTGGCTCAGAAGAGTAAGAGACCATATCATGCAAAGCATTTACACATTCAACACGATCGGCATCATCATTGACCTCCATGTTCAAAAGGACCGCTTCAAGTGGATCTTCAACATTGATCATGGCGCTTGTGTCATCCACTATCACCGCCATGACAATGTCCACAAACGAGTACACCTCGGTGCTATTTGGTTGTCTCATGGATTTACACACGTGAAACACCACTGTTTTTCATCACCGACCCTAAAAGTCAATTCTCCCGCTTCCACATCAACTAAGGCTTTCCCGGTGGCTAAGAATGGCCTTCCAAGAATGATCGGGACTTCGAAGTCCACTTCACAATCAAGAATGACAAAATCAGCCGGTAAGATAAACTTGTCAACTCTAACAAGAACATCGTTGATGATTCCCAAATGCCTCTTCATAGATCGATCCGCCATTTGAAGCCTTATTGAAGTTGGAAGGGTTTGTCCAATACCCAAGGTCTTAAACACGGAATATGGCATGAGATTGATACTAGCACCCAAATCACAAAGTGCTTTAGCAAAATTAGCACTTCCAATTGTACAAGGAATGGTGAAAGCACTGGGGTCTTCTAGCTTAGGAACCATGGAATGAACTATCGCACTCACTTGGTGAGTCATCATTATCGTCTCACAATCCATCGACCTTTTCTCGTAACCAAGTCCTTCATGAATTTAGCATAACTCGGCATTTGTTCAAGTGCCTCGACCAACGGCCATTAATGGTCAAGCTCTTCAGCATTTCTATAAATTTCTTAAATTGATTATCCCCTTTTTTCTTTGCCAATCTTTGGGATAAGGTGGAGGAGGCCTTGGCAAGGGTGCCTTGGCCTTTGAAATAGACGGCTCGGGAATATTGATGATGTGTTCCCTAGACGGGTTCACGGTATCTTGAGACTCAATCCCAGCCTCATCCTCAATATCGATCCGCACATCATTTGTTTCAATAGGTTCAACCACATTGTTATCATAAATTGGCATGTCATCATCATTCAAATGTACTTCCGCATCTACAACTCGATTCTCATTTGAGGCATTCACAACACCGCCTTTTCTACTCCTAGTTGTCACGGCCATCACATGATCGTTCCCTCCCTTCAGGTTACCACCTTGTCACTTGGTAGTGCACCCTTAGGTCGAGAGTTCAAAGATTGAGAAAGTTCGCCAATTTGAACTTCCAAATTCCGGATTGAAGTATTGTGAGAAGCTAATTGGGCATCTGAATCTTGAGTATTTTTCATCATTTGTTCAAACATGACTTCAATTCGCCCCATATCATTGCCCGAAGAACTTGATCCTTATGAATGGAAAGAGGGTGGATTGTTGGGTTGTTGATACATGGGAGCTCTTTGAAAACCTTGCCCCCGATTGTTTTGATTTCCACCATTATTCCAACCGCCTTGATTGTTGTTGTTCCCCCAATCGCAATTATTACCACTCCAATTGCCACCACTATTTCCTTGATTGTTCCAATTGTTGCCTTGATTGTTCCAATTGTTTCCTTGGTTGTTCCAATCTCCATTGTTGTTCCCATTGTTATTATTGTTCCAATTTCCTATTCCTTGTAAGTTCCCCCAATTGCCTTGGGAATTCCATTGTTAATTATTTTGATTCCCTATATTGCCTTGAAAGTTATTCACATATTGGTCTTCATCTTGATCATCAAAGCCATCATTAGAAAATCCTCCATCATTCTTGTTCTCATTTTGATCACATTGCCCTTGTTGTGCTTGTTGCCCTCTATTCCTTCTTTTCAACATTGAGACACTTTCCATGGAATTTACTTGGCACGGATTTTGTACTTGTTGAAGTTGAGCTTTCGCCAATTGATTCATGGTTGTAGTGAGCTCGGCAATGGCTTGGTCGTGGTCATGCAACTCTTTGTGTAAATGGATAACATTCGGATCACATTGAGGCACATTCGCCCGACTTTGCCATGCCAAAGAAGTGTCGGCCATTTGGTCCATAACATCACATGCTTCCTCCAAAGATAACTTCATTAAATTGCCTCCCTCCAATTGGTTCACAATGTATTGATTCGCCGTGTTGATCCCCCTATAGAAAGTTTGTTGAACCATAGCATCGGTCATGTCATCGTTGGGGCACTCTTTCACCATAGTCTGGTACCTCTCCCAAATTTCATGTAACGGCTCCGTTAGCTCTTGTTTGAAGGCTAGGATCTCATCTCGCAAAGCCGCCATATGAGTCGGGGAAAAGAACTTGGCAATGAACTTGTCCGCCAATTCATCCCATGTAGTGATTAAGTGATTTGGCAACCTCTCCAACCAATCTAGCGCCTTACCCCTCAATGAGAAAGGGAAAAGCCGCAATCGCAAAGCATCTTCGGACACATTGGTTTGTTTGCTTCCCCAACAAGTATGTACAAACCCCTTCATGTGCTTGTAGGCATTTTGATTTGAGGCGCCCGTAAAATACCCTCTTTGCTCCAATAGTGTTAGCATCACATTTGTAATTTGAAAGTTCCCCTCCCGGATTCGGGGAGGAACAATGGCCCTTGCGTATCCTTGGTTTGTCATTGCTCGTGGCGCAACCCTTGGCGGTGGCGGAGGAGGGTCTGGGATTTGGTCATGTTGATTTGCATTGGCATTTCGGGCCCTCCGTGGTACATGTTGTACCGGGAATTCATCCTGCTCAAGGTCCTCTACCTCCTCCCCCGCCATGGCATCGCCAAGGGGAACATTAGCATTTGCATTAAGAGCCATTTGTACCTGTTAGATTGAGTCAAGAAAATTAGTAAAAGAAGGAAAGGGGAAGCAAAACACAACACTAGCAACACAATTAATCAACACCATCAACTCCCCGGCAATGGCGCCAAAAAGTGATCATACCAAACTCAACCCAAAGGAAGAGCGGGCACAACTAACTTTTACCCGAATAGTGGTTCGGCGTCAATCTACAGGGAGTTGGAATTTGGAGTGAGAAATTGCGATGAACTAGAATTGCAAATTAGCTTCTAATTTGACTTCAAACATATTTGTATTTTCTTTTTAACAACTAATTTATCAACTATCAATAAGAAATCTAGATTATGCTAAGGATGATTCTAAAGTATACTATGCAAGTAGGAAAAAGGACTAGGGTAGTAGCATTTACCTAGGTGGATAACTAACGGGTAATGAAATTCAATATAAAGATGATATGATGGGATTATTGGATAACTGTTGCTCTATGCATTCATTCTCACACCTCTCGGTAGAGAGAACAATTTTGCCCAATTGACTCTCTCGAGACCAATTGGGTAGGCTAATTTGCCCAAGCAACTTTAGGCTCAAGTTGGGTAATTACTCTCTCGAGGTTTTACCCGTTACTTGGAACTACCATTCTCATGGGTCCATCCCAAATCCCTGTTGGAATTGATTGAGAGGTTTTAGACTCTCTTTCTCAAGAAGAGCCCAAACTCACAAAACTAGATCTAATGTTTGCAACCACAAAATCCAAATGAAAAACATTCAATCAACCCAAATCCTAACACCCACAATCATCTAAGCATTAAATAATCTAACCCATTAATTACCCACACTAGGGTTGAGCTACAACCCTAGCTATGAGTTTAGCTAGCCATGAAAAATGAAGAAACTCAAGAAATTAAAGATGAAATTGACATAGTAATTGATTACAAATTAAATCTAATGATAAAAGACTAAGAAAATTGCCCAAAATAGGCGTAAATATGTTCTCACGAGCTCAGCTATTCGTATCTAATATCTGACATAACCTAAAAAAGTAAAAGAAGCTATTTATACTACACAGTCATTTCCGGACAAAAATACCCTTGAGGGTCACACGCGGACCGCACACTTTTGACGTGCGGCCGTGTAGGGCATTAGATCTTCAGATGAACTGGCACTGGAGCATATCATGCGGACCACGTACTTTTGTCACGCGGCCGCGTAGGTTCAGCAACGCGAACCGCATAGAAATGGAACGCGGTCACACTGTGTAATTTCTCCGGTTGCGACCTCTCTGATTCATCACCCACGCGGGCCGCACTGATTTGGCATGCGGCCGTGTGGGACTTTGCCTTGAATTTTCTCTTCTCTAATTTTCATAGTTGCGGACCGCATGAAAGTGGACACGGTCCGCGTGAATCTGCTTTTGAACTTGGCCTCTCTGAACATTTCTGAGCGGTCGCACACCAAATCAGTCCGGTCCGCACAGTTGAAGGTTTTCCTGGTCTGTTCTCTGAATCAACCTGTGCGACCGCACAGCAAAACAGTGCGGTCCGCACAGGCTTCTTTTGTGTCCTTCTACTTCTTCATTTGACGCTTAGCTGGTTTTACTTCTTTTTTAGCCGATTTGACGGTATTCGTCCTTTTGTCGCTAAAACCTGCAAAATAGCGCACTTGTAAGCAATTCAAGTCCAGTTTAACATATTTTATGCACAAAACTCGGGCAAGAAGGGGTTTAAAAGCATGCAAAATTCCTAGTTATCAACGCCCCTCATAACGATGCGCTGGTAATATCTTTACTTATACATGATATTAAAATAATAAGAGTTTTGATTGATACGGGAAGTTCAGCAAATATCATCCTGCTAAGGGTGTTACGGGAGATGCAAATGGAGGATAAGATGATTCCAAAGGCGCATACTTTATTAGGATTCAATAACTCCAGCATAGTAACTAAAGGAGAGGTAAGCTTACCAACTTTTGCAGAGGGTATTGAGAAAGATACCAATTTTCAGGTAATAGACATGGAAATGGCGTATAATGTAATCATGGAAAGACCATGGATTCATAAAATGGGCACTGTCCCATCAACTCTTCATCAAGTCATGAAATTCCCAACACCATGGGGAATTCGCCAAATTCACAGGGAGCAATATATATCCCGTAGCGTTAATATAGTATCAGGCACGGGCAGCGTATATAACATCGAAGGAAATCCGGATCAACACCCAACTATTCAAGAGGAAGGAGAAAGTATCGAAAGATCAACTAAGAAGTTCGAGCCTGTGAAGTTACTTGAACAGTGGCCTGAACGAATAATCTACGTGGGAGCCAATTTGAATCCAGATACGAGAGGTAAGTTAATTGAGTTATTACAAACCAATGAAGACTGTTTTGTTTGGTCCCATGTTCAAATCAGAGGAAAAACATCGGACGTCCATCTTGTATAAACCGTAAAAACTAAGGATGGCAGGCAAGAGGAAAGTTCAGAAATTGGGCCGACTTGGAAGGACCAAAGGTACGTGAAAAGCTATCTATTTATTATTATCGAAAGCTACTGTAAGCACTCTTTAAGTTCAAATAAATAATCTCCTATGTTTGATATACGTGATATTTTATCTACAATCATAAAACGTATTTTTTAATAATTCATATATATATAAAATATATATATTTGGAACGGTAACTTGAAATAAACCAGATTATGGCTAAAAACATCTCCCAAAGTTTGACATATAATTCTGGGGACTGTAATGGCAAGGAAAGAACAAAAGTAATAAAGTCCTAGGTTTTTCAAAACTGGGGACTTTATGTTCAAAAAAAATATTGTTTTAAAAAAGAAGCGGACATGTTCAGGTATATTTATGCTGAATTATTTTTCTTTTAATTTCTTAAGATTTTACTAACAATTTTAGATGCTAGGAAAATCCCTAACTCGTGCCAAATGATGAAACACAACATGCATGGCGAAATAGAATACTCTTAAGTTCTAAGCCTAGGGTTATATCAATCTGATGGAAGTACATACGGGTAGGAAGTCTTCATCTAAAATTATATCTTCGAGTCCCGCATATTTTCTATTTCAGGAAAAGGACCGACATAAGAGCAATAACCAAGTGCTCAAGGTTTTATTTCTTCAATGCTCAAACACTTGGGGGACTATACAATATATATAGCCTCGTGCAAAAAAATAGACGCGGGTCCATAAAGGATAAGAGATACGGGAGAAGATCAAATTTAGCTACAAAGTGTCATATATCAAGATTCAGCTATGAATAGCTACGTTACTTTACAAAAAACATTTTTCAATGTTGTAAACATTTTCCAAATCCTTTCTAAATATATAAAGATAGGGTTATGGCTATATTCTAAGATAGGTTGTAAAAGAAAACCTTATGTATTATATATTAAGAAATCTGTTACACGAAAAAAAGTTACGAGGAAGTTATAGACGTACCGTAACACATGTATCATTCGAAACTTTGCTCAAGTTCATTAATAAAAACTTGTTCAAGTTATTTTATAGAAGATTCATGTGCTTCCTATCTTCTTTCGTCGTATTATAATACCATTATGAAGTTGAGACGTCTTCTTCATTAAGTGTCGATACACACAAAAAGGCCCTCTCTTTTTTAAACCTCATGTTGATATTCCATGGGATGAATCATAAAGCATTTTCAAAAATAATTATTCTATAAGTCATAAACAAGAAAATAGGCAAGAATAATATAAACAATAAAAATGCTAAATTATTCTATAAGTCCTAAATAAGAAAATATGCAAGAATGATATTCAAAGAAGTACTTATAAAACTTCTTAGCTTAAAAAAGATTCAACAATAAATCTTTATAAAGTAGAAAATCTTTACAAACCCCCATTAATGTAAACTGGGGACTAGTTGGAAAGATAATTCTCAAATCGCATTTAAAGGAGCTGGTTCTTCCGAAACTGTTGGGATAACCTCCTTATCTGAAGAAATTACAGGCAAGGAGTCAACTTTTAGGGTAATAGCAACAGTTGGGATATTAGGACTATTAGGAGAAGCAGGAGCTACGGGAGCCTCGATTTCTGCTGGCTGATCTTCAGGGTCTTGGTTAACAATATTGATGACTTCAATAGAAGCAGCTCCATCATTGAGGGGATCATCAGCCACGGTGGTATCATCTGGGGGAGAAGGACAGTCAAGTGGTTGTTCAGTCATCTCAATGGTCTTTAAGACCTTGTCCAACTCTGATTGCAAATCAAAGCCTTCTTGACTAGCCTCCATCAAAGCGTCACAGCGAGAATTCAGGAAAGCCCAACTTACCTCTTCATCAAAACTTTCCTCGAGGAGAGCATAGTATTTTTTCCACAAGGTAAGATTATTTTTCAATGATTGATTTTCATTCAGAGTATAACTAAGGGTGGCTTCAAGGGAGGCACGAGAGTTTTCTAAAGCATGTGCCTTATTAGTAGAGGCTTGCAAGTCAGCCTGAGCCTAAGATAAGCTTTGTACTAACTCTCTTGCATATTCTTCCTTATTGCTTAATAAAACTGTAAGTTCTCTAATCTCCCCACTTTACTTAGATAACTTCTCAGAAAAAGTACATTCCTGGCGTTCTTTTTCCTTCTCCACCTTACTGAAAGAAGCTTTGACCCCATCTAATTTAGAAGATAAAAATTGTTTTTGTTCCTCCAAGTTATGATTGCGCTCTTGTAAATCCCAAATCTTTTTCTGAGCATCTTTCAGTTTCTCTTGCCAACTGTTTGCTTTATTATCGGCTTCCTTAGCCTTCTTTTCGGCCTCGAGAATCGCTCGGTCAGCTTCACGAGCTTTCTTTTCCAAAAGAGGAATTCTTCCCAAAAGTTTCGTGCCTATAAGATTAGCCTGTAAATATAAGTTGAAATTAAAAAGAAAATTTTATAAATAAAAAAAAGTGGAAATAAACATACCTTCAGGGTACTATGAACTATGTCATTCATTAAAGTTAAATAGTTGTGACTGTCCATTTTCCTCTTCTCTACTTCCCTGATTATGGGTCCAAGCCAAACATCCGCCCCACCTGATTTCCTCAAAAGACTTCTGTTAGCCGAAATCTCAAGTGTAACACTCATCATAGCCATGCTTCTATTATTGGAATCTTCTTCTACATGACTAACAGAAGAAGAGGGAATTACAGAATGAGGTATGGTAGAAAAAGTGTAAACAGCAGTGTTAATAGAAGTTGAAATAGGTATGGGGGCAGAGGTTGGTGAGGAAATAGGAATGGAAATGGTAGCTGGATTAACGCTTGAAGAGATTGGAGAAACAGGAGAAACAGAAATAAAAGTTGGAAGAGGGGTTTCCTCCAAAACTGGATTAAACTTTCCACCCTCAAAGCCTTCAATGAAAAGGTGTTGAGTGGACTCAGGAGTATCATTCGAGATAATTTCTTCATCAGATATAATATTAACAGGCTCGGAGGTGGGAGCAGGAGAAGCTTCAATGTCATCCTCAGAAACTATCACACGCCTCCTAGACCTAGGACGAGCTGCCAAAGGGGTATTATCATCTTCTTCATCAGAATCTTCTTCAAATGATTTCCTCTTTATTAGAATATCACGTGTCCTTCCTAGAGGTAAGGAAGCATTAGAAGAAGTTTTAAGGGCAGTAGCTACTTCAGCTGACATCCCTCGATTGGCAAATCCTGATAAAAAGAAGGATATAAGAAGGGATATACAAAAAGAGAGAATTAACTTTATACAAAAGAAATACTAAAAGTATACCATGAGTTTTGACTATCCAACCCTGTTTAATAGAAATTAATTTCCAAGTACGTGCTTCCATAGGTGCGGCCTTTAGAATAGCATCTACCCAAGCACGAAAGCCAGGGACGAGTTCAACATCTCCCACGGTAGCTATCAAAAAGCTTAACAAAAATGCTTTTAAAGATAAAATATCAAAATATTAAAAATAGACACGGTAAGAAATAAAATACTTGCATGTCATGTTCCACTTCTCTCGGAAAGGCATGTTTGATCCACCCACCAAATCAATTGTAGGAACACTAACAAACCGTGTGTACCAACCACGGTCATTGATATCCTCAGGGTTTATCAAAACCCTTTTACCTCTAGCAGATAATGAAAAAACTCCATTACGAAAGAGTTTGGGATGGTAGAGGTGAATCAAATGAGGAAAAGTGAAATCCACATCTGCTTTGGTTGATAAGAACCTTAAGCATGCCACTGCTCTCCACACCAGGGGACCAATTTGAGCTAAGCAGATCTTAAGGAAACGACAAAATTCAAGAATGACTGGGTCAATAGCAGGGGTAAAACCCAGAGTGAAAGGGTAAACGCAAGAAAAACCGGGCCTATAAGAAAAAATTCTCTGGTTAGGGTTGAGAATAACTATGGGAGTACTATTTTTCCAACGACAATCTTTTTGGACGATGGGGATTAATGGTTCAGTAATTAAAGAGGGGTATTGGTCAATTTTTTCCAATTTGAGCATTTGCTCATTAAGGGATTCTTTGTCATGTTCAAAAGATAGATCTGATGGTACAATTTCTTCTACCGTTGGTTCCTGAAGGGGTTCAGTGAGTTCTTTTCCCTTAGAATAAGATTTGGTAGATGAAGATCCTTTAGAAGAAGTACTGAAAATAGAAGGGATGTTAGAACCGGATGCGCCACCTCGTGTTGATCTTGCACTACGTGGGACATTTGCTCCACCTCTTCTGTATCTTGCAGGAGCATTGGTAAATTGATCGAGAATTGGAACTTTTCTAGGGCTAGGATGTGAAGATGCCATTGTTTAACAAATTGGTACAGAAGAAAAAACAAAAGGAAGAACTGAGGGGTCACTTGGTGAACAGGATGTCTAAAGAAGAAGAAATCGAAGGAGTATATAGAAAACAACTGGTGGACTAGGAAAAGTAATGATGAAATGCCTATAATAAAGGTAACCATTACTTCGCGAATAGTGAAGAAAAAGGCTGCAGAACTACAGAACTAGTGAAGAGGTGACACGTATGTGATGCATTAAATGGAAGGGACAATTGAAGCGTCAATACTGGCATAACATTTATTGTGACAAAAATTCCCTTTTTAATGAGAACCCACTTCCCAAGTATTTAAATGATAAATAAATAGAAAGTGGGGGGACTATCTGTATTGGGGGAAAAGTTTTTTTTTCTGACGTGGCAAGACACGTGAAAAGGTCTAAAGGTTATTGTAACGACCCAGCCCGTCGTTACGGGAGTTATCACCCCATTTTCTTCATTTAACACTTCAATATGCTAATTTATATGTGTTCGAAAAGTTAGGAGCAAATCGGAAGAAATTTAGATAAAAATGAGACCATAAACCTCTTTATGAGAAGAATGTGTTAGAAAAGTCAACCGAATATTGACCGATGAGTTAGACAGCTCGGAATTGAATTCTGATGATTCGACTAGTTTATGGGGATCATTTATGACTTAGGAGAGCAATGGAATTGAATTTGGAGGTCCGGTGTAGTTTTAGGCTTGAATTGGCTAAGGTTGAATTTTGGCGAAAACCGGACGGTAGGTGAGATTTTGATCCGGTGGTCAGAATGGAATTCCGACACTTTTTGTAGCTTCGTTATATGATTTTGGATATGTCTACAAATTTTCAGGTCATTCGGACGTCGTTTGATCGGGTTTTGGATTGAATGTTAGTTTCGGAAGTTTTGAAGAAACTTAGGCTTGAATCCGTGTGAAAAATGTGATTTTGACGTTTAGGATGGTGTTTTTATGATTGGAAAAAGTCCGTATCGTATTTTGGAGTATGTTGGTGGTTTTCGTTGGGGTCCCGGGGGCCTCGGGATGAATTCGGACCATCAACCGGGCATTAGAACTTGGAGAAAACAATAGAAAAATTTGCAGGTTGTGCAGCAGGCCTTAAGCCTTCGCGTTCGCGTGGCCCAGGTCGCGTTCGCAAAGGCCGGGCTGGCTAAGCCATCGCGTTCGTGATTAGACTGTCGCGTTGGTGTAGGCCAAGATGGTTGAGCTTCGCGATCGCGTTCCTGGAGGTCGCGTTCGCGTAGGAGCGTGAGGAAGGGCATCGCGTTCGCGTGAGGGGCATCACGAACGCGTAGAAGGAAATCTGGGCGGCTGGGAACTTGTTCATCGCGAACGCATTGGAGGAGTCGCGTTCGCGAAGAGTAAATTGGAGATGAGCATCGCGAACGCGTGGGAGGTCACGCGAACGCGTAGAGATAGGGGTCTGTCAGTGAAATTAAATTGCAGAACAGTGTGCTCGCGGGTTCATTCACCAAAAATACAAATGTTTAGCCCTAGAGAGAAGAACTCACGGGAAAACACTGGGATTTCATCGGATAATCATCAGAGGTAAGATTCTTAACTCAAAAACATAATTTTATGGTAGAATTAACATTAATCTTCATGAATTTGGGTAGAAATTGTGAAGAATTGTGGCCTAGGTATTGAAAATGAGATTTTGAGTTTTGAAAGGTCATTCAAACTCCGATTTCGAAAACTTTTATATGCACGGACTCGTGGCGAGACGAGGATCGCATTGGTATAATTTTCTGAATTTTTCGGACAGCGGGCCTGGGGTCGGGTTTTTAACAACTTAGCATATTTACGCGTATTTCATATAAATTAAAGTAGGTTATGTTTCTTTGACCTGTAATTGATATAATTGTTATGGTTTGACAAGATTCTACGCACGAGGCATCAAATTCAAAAGAAAAAGGCATTACGGACGAGTCTACGACCGGCTAGAGGTGATTAGTTTGTGTATATGGTAGCCTGAGGGTTCGAAACCCTGGCTTAGCACATTGTGACGCTAGTAGGGCGTGGCTCGCACCCCGTGGCAGGTGCGGGATTGATTGTGACTAGGGATTGAGACTTGGTCCATCCCGGATATGGATAATATGCTATTAGTGATGGAAATACACTGTGTTTGACATATTTATGGGCTGTAAGCCTGTTTGGGGCCTTGTGCCGACCTGTAGCATCCCTAGGGGATAGTATATATATGTGATAGCTATACTTGCTTAATCACTGATATCAGTCCTGGCTTTGAAATCACAGAATTAAAATGCCAAGTCGCCTGTTTTGCGAAAATTAAACAAAAGTTAAATTTTTTTAATAATTCTGGAAAATAAGTAAATTGAGCTATGTATGACTTGACTAATTATTGTGGACTGAGGATGGATCGGGCTGCACGCCGCAGCGGTTATTATGATATGAGGATCGGGCTGCACGCCGCATCGGTATTTGCACTTGGGCTGTAGGAGCCCCTCCGGAGTCTATACACACCCCCAGTGAGCGCCGTCGATGTTAAATGGATCGGGCTACATGCCATGGCGGTTATGTGCATTGCATTGCATCTTTATCTGTTGAATTATTCTGTGGTAGCTGTATTGCATTGTTGATGCTAGTTCGTAGGAGATTCGGACTATAATTTAGCTTCATATTGTGGTATTCTGTGGATTTCCTACTTTCAGCTGCTTATATATATTTATTACTCACTGAGTACTTAGTACTTACCCCTACTCCCTGCACCTTTGTGTGCAAATTCAGGTACACGGGAGGGATAGACGAGCACTCGAGCTTTTATCAATATTTATCCGAGTTGCTGACGTAGCTGCTGGCGTTCGCAGGACCTGGCTTCTCTTCTTATTCCAGTTTTTCCTTTGTATATGCATTCTTCATCCTTGAGTATTTGGTTTAGATATTGTTATCCGATCATATTTAGAGGCTCTAGACTTATGACCTAATATCTTTGGGTGGTTATTTAGTTTAGCTTTATTGTTGATAATAATTTCCTGGTAATTGATTTGAGCTTTATGCTCGGGATGAGAGGGTAAATGGTCGGGATTGCCTAGCAGTTGTGTTGGGCGCCATCACGACCGGGATTTGGGTCATGACAAGTTGGTATCAGAGCCTAAGTTACTAGGCCCCATGAGTCTTGAGCCGGTTGGTAGAGTCTCGCGGATCGGTATGGGGACGCCTGTATTTATCCTCGGGAGGTTGCAAACCTTTAGGAAACACTTCACATTTCTTGGAATTCTTATCGTGCGTACTTGATTCGGCTTGAGATATAATTTTTGAAATTCCTTCCACACGTCTGTGTACGCATCGAGCGCTCAGTAATGTAATTGCCTTATGGCTTATGATTTCCTCGAACGAGGGGCGAGATATAATCTCTGCGAGTTCATGTTGGGCCAGTCGGGAGGACTTGAGGCCAAATCGTTGTCTATGACATGAGTGATGAGTGGTGATTTTACCACTCATTTTAGCCTTCTTTCCTTAGCTTTTGTGTCGTCTTATGTATGCAATGAGATTGTTTACAGTGGTTATTGTGAGATTTTCAGGTACATGATGCTATGAGGTGTGTTGAAAGGAATTTGGGTATTTTTGACTGGAATTTAAAGGAAAAATGACTGCTGGGCGAAATACTCTACGCGATCGCGGTCACCATCACGCGATCGCAGAAGACCAGGCAGCAACTCTACGCGATCGCAGACACCATCATGCGATCGCAGAAGACCAGGCAACAATACTACGCGATCGCAGAAGCTATCACGCGATCGCAGAATTGAAACGACTAAAGCTACGCGATCGCAGAATTGGATCACGCGATCGAAGATGACACATACCTAAAGCTACGCGATTGCAGTAATGGTTCACGCGATCGCGGAAGGTTAAACCACTGCTCTACGCGATCGCGAGCCAAAACACGCGATCGCGATGTGTTGCATCTGGGCCAGATCTGGGCAATTCCGGCATTTCACATATTTTTCACCCCAAATCATTTTATACTCGTCCAAACAGAAATTGTAAAAATATCTCTGAATCTCTAATCAATTTCTACACTCTTTAACATATTTTTTACTCTTTGGCTTAGAGAGAAGGCTAGGGTTTTGCACACACACTTGGGTCTTGAAGATTAAAGCTTGTGGTTAAGGATTTCTTACCCATTTATGTTTATTTCTTCATTTCCTTGCTTTGTATTGTATATCTAAGTGTGTAGTATTTATTTCCAACACTTGAATCTTGTTTATGGGAATATTCATATTTAAAGTGTGGATTAAATACCTTGTTGTGCTTATGTATTGAATGATTTTTATATATTTATGAATTGAGTTATTGTTACTTTAATTATTCTTGTTCTTCAATGTTTCCAAAGAGATTAGCTAACTCTAGGACTCGCCCATTTACTTTGAATTAATTTTGGAAAAGATAATTCGAAGTTGGGAAAGATTAATTAACAAGAACTTGAGGCGTTAACCTTCACTTTATAGATTCAACCTAGGGATAGAATTGACTACTTGTAGGTCTATCGGGTGCGCTTAATCTTCTAATTGAGATTAGGGATAATTCAATTAGGAAGTCTTGTTAGTCTTCGGAAGAAGCTAATTAAGAATTATTATCCGTGGCTAATTAACATAAACTCACTCATATTTGTAAAATCATGAAATACATTGGATCGTTACTTGAGTGTAATTCCCGATGCATTCATACTTGTAGCCATTGATCATTTTATTCGCTTTCTAGGTTAGTTTACATTTCCGCATTTAGATATAAACATTTTCCAAAACCCAAAATCTTAAGTGTTTGGCTTAGCGCGACTAGCGATAATTTTCTTGCATTCCTAATCGCCTACATATTGTTCTCTGTGGGATTCGACCCCGACTCATAGTTGGGTAAATATATTGCATACGACCGTGTCTATTGCTTTTTAGCGGTGGAAATGGACGTTATCAAAAATGGCGCCGTTGCTGGGGAACAATTTGGCGTAATTTAGGTTGTTTGAGAAGTAAGCGAAAGTGCTTTGGTCCAAACTTGTGAATATTTGTGTAATTATTTTTCTTACCTTGGGTCTATTTTTAGTGTTTGTTTCTTGTTTATTTTCTTAATTTAAAAAAAAAATGGCATCATATAACGAAAATTGGTCGGATAATAGTTGTTCATATTTTGATGATCCTTGTCCTTATTGTGGAGGACCACACTCGTGGCAAAATTGTTTAAATTCTCCCGGGGGTGGATTGTACGCACAATTCCAAACCCATGAGTGGAGTATTTGTGATAAGTGTGGTTTCTGTCACACCTCCCTTTTTACTACCCCACATACTTAAATGCGTATAAATACACTTGTAGGGCATACCCCGGCGCTTAATTACCCAAGACGGATAAAATAACGTAAGGGAAGGAGTTTTTCCAATTTAAGGACAATCGGTTCGGGATTTTATTAGAGATTAATCGGAGTCGCCACTTGGGAATGACAATGGTGTCCCAAGTCACCGGTTAATCCCGAATCCGAGGAATTTTGACTCTTAAAATGTCCGCGAAGCAGAGGTCCGGATAAGGAACTCTGTTAACCCGGGAGAAGGTGTTAGGCACTCCCGGATTCCGTGGTTTTAGCACGGTCGCTCCACTGTCGTTCTTGACTTTTGTTTGACTCAGTTATAGATTTTAACAACATTATGTGCTTTTACGTTAAATGTTATTTTTTAGGAATTTGCGACATCACGAAAACACGCCTCGAGTCATACCGCAACCAGTACGCCTATGACTTTTGGTGTATTTCGGCTTTGCCGAGATTTGGATTTGAGTCGCACCAAGTGCACACTCGTTCATAGGAAGGTATATTAAATCGTGCCTAAATATAGTCTATATCGGCTTTTAAGTCTTTTGGGAGAAGCTATGGAATTGGCTATTAGCTTTCCCGAATCTATTTGTATTTATATCATTACTAAATGGGGGCCCCGGTGTTATTCGGGCGAGGCTCATCCCAAATTATTTATTAAAGGATACTAATATTTGGCTAAGTTTTCTATATTTGCTTTTGCCTTAATCGTAATACTAACTCTATAGTAATCCAGGCCCGTCGAATTCTTACTATTTATTGGACCTGGTCTTCTTTTCGCTTGACTGGATCAGCTTCAGGTTATTGATCAATGAACCAAACAAATTCGTAGGGTAGTTCAGGCCCACGCTGTACATTGGGCCTAAACCAGATTGCAATAACAGAGGATACGATACAGGTTGCATAAAGGAATAAATACTCAGAATTGGAAATGAAATCATATCACTTTTATTCATTTTTTAGAAGATAAGAATCACTATACAATATAATCAATACTTACACCAGATTACTACTAATTAATCTATAGATGACTGGACTACTGTTGTTCCATTTGCTTTCTGCCAACACGCCTATTAACATCTTAGACATTATTTATACTAAGAAAGGAAAAGAAGGGTGATTCAACTATATTAGACAATGCTTCATCAATCTGATTATTTACTAACGTTAACTAAATTATCCCAAACTAAGTGATATGTACACAAATTCATTATTAATTCTAGTCTAATTCAACATTATGAAATGTCTCGAACCCTATTGCGAATGAACTACTATTTCTGCCTATTTTCTTTTTTGAAACCGTTACACCACTTTAAGCTATGTTTGAACACTAATTTTAACACCAAAACTGAACCCGTCTTAACATTATGGCCTATTTTACTTCTTATCTTTAAACTTGTTCAAACACTAAAATTAATTGATGAAACAGATTAACTAAATGAGCTTCGTATTACTAATGTATGCAAATGAATTGATGAGCCCTAGTTTTAATAGTATTTCTATTTAACTAAGTGATGAAGGATCTACACTACTGATTTCTTCATGAAGTTCATTATCAGATTATTAATATTGCAGGTATTACTAATTAACTTATGTTTTAAGTTTTCCTAATTAAACTAAGTGACAAGCTATCTACATTATACTACTTCTATTACTAGCTATTACATCTCTTGTTTTTGTTTTCTACTGCTACATATTACATTGGTCTAAGCTATGAATGCTGAAACTAATTAAAAAAAAATGAGATCATGACAAGGGAATTTGAAAAGGGAACTTCAATTGATTGCTTCAGCAGTTACATCTTTATCAGAATAAGGAATGTACCTGGATCAAACGAAAAGAAACCGATGAGTCTAGGGGGAGGCAGGTAAGTAACAGCAGTAAGGACTCAAGCAATGAATGCAACAGTGAGAAGGCACAGCAACAGTGACACAGCAACAGTAGTCGAAAAAAAAACCAACAACAGCAAGTTAAGAAATCCAGAGACTAATGTTGGAAAAAACCAGGTATCTCCCTTCTATTCTTCAGATTGAAAACCCCAGATATATCTCTCTATTACTCAGATTTTTGAACCCCCAAATATTAACTCAGATTGCTCTCTCGAAATGGAATCCAAAATGTGTTTTCTCAGATTACTCTTCAGAATTTCCAACCCCCTTTTCAGCCCCTTTTAAGAGATATTTATAGCTAACCTTTTGGGCTGAATACTTGGGGAGGAAGTATGGGATTAATCCCACTTCCCCCCTCCTAAAATTATCCATTCTACACTTTAGTCCATATTTCAGTTACTAAAAACCCTTCCAGCATGTGCTGGAAGGTTCTAAAGATTCTCTTTTATGGCCTTTTACTAGTATGACCTTAGGGGTTTGAGATTTTTACAGATTTCCCATTTTTAGGAGACCATTATACCCCTAAATCTCTGCAAAATTGCAGAAATCAGGAGCATGAATGTCCCTATTACCCTCCTAAGTTCTTACTAGTTACTATTTTACCTTTTCAATACCCAATTGTGCCCCTAAGAGCACTGCTGATTTACCAGCTTGCCTAGGGCAGATTTTAGCTAGTTTTGAACCTATTTAACTAATAGCCAACCCTGGCATTAGTATTTAAGGGCTGGCCATTTTTATTTTTAAGAACTATTTCAAATTTAGCCATTTTAAGTTAATTCCAGTCAATTAAGACCCATTTATTCTTAATTAAAGCTAATTGCAGGCATAGCCTGTTTTATTGTTATGTTTAAACTATTTAAAATTTAGCCAATCTCAAGTTGAGACTTAGCTTGGGCTATTAAAGCCATATACTGAACAGCTGGGCCCAAAACCTTTACAGGTTTGGCCACTTTGCTGTTCAGGGCTCAATATAGAGCCTGGGCCAGTCTGCATTTGCAGACATAACCCTTTGCACAACCAGCCACTGTTTTAAGGTGGACTGTGTGTTAGGGCTCACAGAATTGGTCAACCCTTTGCAAGGTTGACCATTCTTAGGCCAATTATTAAACTAACAACCTATTTTTTGTTCATTTTCAGTTTATACCTATTTAAAAACTAACCACTTTCATGGAACCTAACACTACAGCTATAACCAATCCTCCTAAAGTTAATGGATGTTAATCATATGCTCATACTAACAAGAACTGCTGAGAACTCAATCATCTTCAACATGTATTGCACATATAGCCACATAAGATCAAACAATGTGCATCAATCAATCAAAACTCAGATGGGGAAGTTTGATAGGGTTGAATCTTAATTAATCAGTTCACATTACCCAATTTCATGTGACAAAGTATCAATCAATGTCAATTTAGACTTAGTTACAAGCAGTTTATGTCAGATAATACATTGAAAAACTTCAAAGCTTTAATGGTTCATGAAATAGACACACACAGGAGTTAAACTCTAACAAACTGTTAATAAGAAGAACTTAAGCATGGCTCACAAGAATCAGAGGATCTATGATATCAAGTAGACCCACTAAACTAACCTATTTTCAATGCAGGTCATGGCAGACAAGATGAAGGATGTAGAACAGAAGGACATGGAGAAGGTAATGAAGAAAAAATCATTAAAATGCATGTGAAAGGCCATTGAGGGTGTTATTAGAGTAAAAGCCCTTAGATAGGCATGAGAATCAAACTGTTTACCCTAGAATCTAGCTAAGAAGATAAAACAATAGAAACATGGCAAGCTGAATAAAATAAACCCCACTCGAGAGTTAGACAACTAAGCTAAAGCATGAAAGGTGGCAAAAAAAAGATACCTAATTTTAAAGATGAGATGTTGAAGACCAAATAAATAAGAAAAACTTATAACCAAGGGTGAACAATACACAGGGGAAAACAGTCAAGATATCATGAAACTTTAGCAAATGCGACTTAATATGAAGATGAAAAGAGAACAAAAGTTAAGCTGGTGTCAGAACTAAGCATGCATGACAGAAGGACTACTGAAGATTAACAAGATGAAGTATTCTAATACTAACTAAGGTTATCCAAGTCAAGTCTTCAAAAATAGAGAAACAGATTCAAACAAACCAGATAAAACTTAATAACAATGACTAAACGATTAGACATGTAAAGCATCATGAAGAGAAGAGCAAACATGCTTGTAAACCCACCAGATTAAGAGACAATATACACAAAATATAGATAGGTATTTTAACTCACAGGAACAGAACACAACGAATCAGGATGAGCATGAGAATAAACAAGATGGAGAATATTAACACTAACATGCTCAGAAACAGAATAGTAAGAAAAGATAGGCATAATGAAAATAAAAGGATAAACAAGCAACAGAGCAATCACCAAGTATAAACCCTAAGCTATTAGCGAGAATAAACCCTAAACTATCACATGAAAGCAAAAATCAGAGAAGAGCATCTAAACACATGCAGAAATAGCAAACAAACAACAAATGAATCAAAAAAATAAAGCAGAGAGAAAGCATATAAGGGTTAGGGACTTAGCTTGCGGGGCCTGTCCCCCGAGCTTCCTATTCCCTTTTCTTTTCTTTTCTTTAATATCTCAGACCCTCCCAGACCTTTCTTCTTGTTTCCTATTTCTTCTTTATTCTTTTTCAGAGCTCTTTTTCTTTCAATTTTTCTCTGATTTTCATTCAGGCCTAAAGACGAGGCCTTTTTGAGTTTTGGTTGCAGAGGGGTGTTTTTGGGGATGGTTAAGGTGAGGTCTTGATTGAGGGTTGAATTTGGGGTCGCCGGAGTTAGGGTTCCGACGACCTTCTTCGGGATATTCGAGAAGTTCAAGGGACTTTCGAGGGGAGTGACTAACATGGTTGGATAGATCACGAAGAGACGGTTCGAATGGCATTAGTTTGAGGTGGATTTTCATACTTTGGTGGTCACCGGTGTAACTCCGGTGACCGGGACTTTGAAGAACGGGGTGTTTTTCTGGGGTTTTTGGGTGTACTATGGAATGAAGAAGAAGGAGAAGACGAGGGGAAGGGTGAGAGGAGCCGGCGACCACCGTAGGAGTGGTGGCCGGCATGGCCATCGAGCTTGCAGAGATGAAGAAGATGAAGAACAGAGGCGGCTGTCTTTAGGGTTGTATGTAATGGCTTGTCTCCTTCAGACAAAAGCCATTTATACTCGGACAGGCTGAAGAGATCTGGGCCGTTTGTTGGATGGAGATCAACGGCTCGCAACAGGCATTACTAAAACGCCGTCGTTCCGTCGCTTATGAGACCCCAAACCTTCGACCCTTGGATTGAATAAAACGGACGGCCAAGATTAATCGTCACATCTTAATTAATTAAAGAAACCAACTAATTATTGGGGCCGTTGGATCAAATGCGATGGACGGCTGAGATCAAATCCGCTAAAGGCCTGGATCCGATTTCTTTGGGCCAAAGATCTGGGCCTGCTCACTTCAAATTAAATCAGCCCACCTTATTGTACCACTTGTATTTTTTGTATTTTTTACGCTTTTTAATTATTTTTATGGATTTTCTTTTATATTTTTTTTCTTTTTCTTTTATGAACAATTACAAAACCTAATTTCCTATTTACTCTAATTTTCTAATATTTTTTTGGTAATTTTCTGCTATTTTTCCTAATTTCTACTACTTAAGCTATTTTACTAATTTTCTAATTAACTAAACTAACAAATTAATTACTACTATTTTTTTTGATTTTTTCTAATTTCTTACTTATTCAAACACACAAAAATATAACTAATTTCAAGCAAAGCAAGTAATTGCACTCAAAAACATATTTATTTTAATTTTGGAATTATTTGCCCGGTGCAAAAATCATGTGCTCACAGCTGCCCCTCTTTGCTCGGGAACACGAAGAGTTTCAGTGCAAAGACAAGTGAGCAGTAATGAGAGATTTTTGCACATCGGCGCATTCCGTGAAAGCATTTTTTGAAAACCTTTTGACCGCACCCTGCTTTAGAGGTTGCTTCAGGTCAGTGTAGTTCGGGAACGTCTGGCAGTTTTAAAAACTACCAGACTCACTGTTGCATTGACACTGTTGAGACCTTGCTGACTTACTCCTTATTACACCGGGGGGAAAATGTAAAATGAAGAAGCTATTCGAAGCTAAGATCCTACAATTACAATTGTTCCTAATCTAGCTTTTGCTTTTCTTCCCTTTCCGGTGATGCAGAATCTTCCTCTTTTTTGTTGATTTTCTTTGATGCTGACTCTCTTTTTTGTTGATTTTCTTGTTTTTTTTTTTGTTTGTTGTCTCTCTTTTTTGTTGATTTTCTTGATCTCGAAATGAACCTGCTTAAAAACAAAACAAACAAAAAACTACCTCTTTTTTTTCTTTTTCTACCCCAGTGTGGGCTTTTTTTAACTGTATGAACCATGATGTGCAAAAATATTCCCGTGTTTGAAGGTGGGCGCCTAACAGAAATTAAACGTGCAATGCAATGCAGAAAAATATTCCCGTATTTAAAGGTGGGCGCCTAACAGAATTGAAACGTGCAATGCAATGCAGAAAGTATTCCCGTATTTGAAGGTGGGCGCCTAACCGAATTGAAACGTGCAATGCAATGCAGAAAAATATTCCCGTATTTGAAGGTGGGCGCCTAACAGAATTTAAACGTGCAATGCAGAAAATATTCCCGTATTAGAAGGTGGGCGCCTAACAGAATTGAAACGTGCAATGCAATGCAGAAAAATATTCCCGTATTTGAAGGTGGGTGCCTAACAGAAATTAAACGTGCAATGCGAATGCAGAAAATATTCCCGTATTTGAAGGTGGGCGCCTAACAGAATTTAAACGTGCAATGCAGAAAATATTCCCGTATTAGAAGGTGGGCGCCTAACAGAATTGAAACGTGCAATGCAATGCAGAAAAATATTCCCGTATTTGAAGGTGGGCGCCTAACAGAATTTAAACGTGCAATGCGATGCAGAAAAGTATTCCCGTATTTGAAGGTGGGCGCCTAACAGAATTTAAACGTGCAATGCAATGCAGAAAATATTCCCGTATTTGAAGGTGGGCGCCTAACGAATTGAAACGTGCAATGCGATACAGAAAAGTATTCCCGTATTTGAAGGTGGGCGCCTAACGAAATTAAACGTGCAATGCGATGCAGAAAAGTATTCCCGTATTTGAAGGTGGGCGGCTAACAGAAATTAAACGTGCAGTGCAGAAATGTATTCCCGTATTAGAAGGTGGGCGCCTAACGGAATTGAAACGTGCAATGCAAATGCAGAAAAATATTCCCGTATTTGAAGGTGGGCGCCTAACAGAAATTAAACGTGCAATGCGATGCAGAAAAGTATTCCCGTATTTGAAGGTGGGCGCCTAACAGAATTTAAACGTGCAATGCAATGCAGAAAATATTCCCTCAGCCTGAGGACTGGGGAGCAGATTTTAAAAGATGTTACCTTCCTCTTTGGTATTTTCCTTTTTACCAACTTATCTCTTGCCCGTGAATTTCTCCACTTATTCGGCATACTTTCTCTTTCTGGTATTTTAAATTTTCCACATTGGTCACATTCACTTTAAAGTGATTAGTGACAATTTGTTCCTGCATGAAACAAAATTTATTAGATATAAACTGCTGGCAACTGGCATCTGCCGTCCCCACTTCTTATCGCTTCCTTCGTTTTTGCTTTTTCATGTTGCATGGCTTTCGACTTCTTGTCCCTTGCAGACTCTTTTTGTATTTTCTCATTTTTTCCATTTTTGTTTTGTTTTCTTTTTCTTTGGCCATGTTTGCCAAGCTTCTTTATTCCTTTCCCCAATCTTCCATTCTTTCTGATCCAGTGTTGTTTCAACTTCCGTTATCAGGAGCCGGTAGTTAGCTCTCAAAAATGGTAAACAATGAAATGCAGAAAAAATGAAAGAAAGGTAAGGGTATTTTGGAGAGATGACAGAACTTATCTGGGTATTTGCTGGCTGATTCCGCCGACCATGCCATGTATTTAAACTCTGACCCAGTTCGTTCCAATCATTATTCTGACTCTGAATTGCCTTTGACCCAAACCAATACTTTTTTTTGTTGCCTTTTTCTCTTCTGATAGTCCTCACAATCGCCTTACGGTGCCTCGAAAGGTTTTCACCAATAAGACTCTCTCGTTTATTCTCTCAACCTCACAATCATCTCACAGTGCCGATTAAGGTTTTCACTGATGAGACTCTCTCATTTTATTTCTCTCAACCTCACAATCGTCTCACAGTGCCGGCTAAGGTTTTCACCGATGAGACTCTCTCATTTTTTTTTATTTTTTTCCATTTTCCATTTTTCCTTTTTGTATTTCGTTTTCTGTACCACGGGTATTGTCCGATACTTCGCTCTTCCTTCGTTGTATTCGTTATCATTTCAGAATCGATCAGAAGGTCTTTCTTTGGACTGTAACGTGGCTTTTGGACGGGTTAAGAAAGAAAGATATAAAGGCTCAAACTTTCACGAAGGTTCAAAATATTTACAACTCTCGGAATTATTAAACATAACTTCTGCCCCAGTTTCAATATGTGGGGAATTTTTGGATTTTTTTCTTTATTGTGACTGAACCTCGGAGAGGCTGCCTACGTACCCTTTCGGGATCAAGTCAGACGTAGTTCATCCAACTTCAAAAGTTAGATGGATTTCTTTTTGACTTTTTCCCGATTTTTGTCTTTTTCTTCTTCTTTTTTTTATTTTTCATTTCATTTTTTCATTTTTTTTTTCATTTTTCATTCTGGCAATTTCGATCTTATTGCATTAGAGCGATTCCGAGAGAGGGATATGAAAGAATTCATTCATTAAGGCTCGAAGGGGTTATCAATGGATAAAGTGTTTGGATAGAGAATAAAATGCCTTCGTCATTTCAATTCCAAAATCACAACAAAATACAAAACATACAATTGAAAAGGAATCATACATAGTATCTTTTGACTGCCATCTGAATTGATAGCAGTCTCTACGCACTTTCCTTCAACATCGGTTAAGTATAATGCTCCATTGGACAACACCCGTGATACCACGAACGGTCCCTGCCAATTCGGTGCAAACTTGCCTTTTGCCTCTGCCCAATGTGGTAAGATACGCCTCAATACCAGGTTGTCCAACTTCAAACTTTCGAGGTCGTACCTTCTTATTATATGCTCTGGCCATTCTCCGCTGATACAACTGTCCATGACAGACTGCGGCCAATCTCTTCTCATCAATCAAATTCAACTGTTCTAACCGGGCCTTTACCCATTCATCGTCATCTATCTCGGATTCGGCTATAATTCGCAATGACGGTATTTCTATTTCTGCGGGTATAACGGCCTCTGTTCCATACACCAGGGTATAAGGTGTGGTTCCGATAGAAGTACGTACCGTCGTGCGGTAACCCATGAGAGCGAAGGGTAACTTTTCATGCCATTGCCTGGATCCCTCCACCATTTTTCGGAGAATCTTCTTGATGTTCTTATTTGCCGCTTCTACTGCACCATTTGCCTTCGGCCTGTAAGGTGTGGAATTACGGTGCGCGATCTTAAACCTTTCACAAACTTCTGCCATGAGATGACTGTTTAAATTGGCTCCATTGTCTGTGATAATCACTTTGGGGATTCCAAATCGGCATATGATATTCTCGTGCACAAAATCCACCACCGCTTTCTTCGTCACCGCCTTGAATGTCTTAGCTTCGACCCACTTGGTGAAATAATCAATTGCAACCAGGATAAACCCGTGCCCATTAGAAGCGGCTGGATCTATTGGGCCGATGACATCTATGCCCCAAGCAACAAAGGGCCATGGTGCTGACATTGTGTGCAACTCATAAGGCGGGGAGTGGATCAGATCCCCATGTACCTGGCATTGATGGCATTTCTTTACATACCTGATACAATCACGCTCCATCGTGAGCCAGTAATACCCAGCTCTCAAGATCTTCTTTGCTAAAACATATCCGCTCATGTGGGGTCCGCATACTCCAACATGTACTTCAATCATGATTTCATCTGCTTGTTGTGCATCCACACATCTCAATAAACCCAGATCTGGTGTTCTTTTGTATACCACTCCTCCACCGAAGAAAAATCCATTGGCTAGACGCCTGATGGCTCTCTTCTGGTCTCCAGTGGCTTGCTCCGGGTATTTGCCAGCTTTCAAGTATTCTCTAATATCATGATACCACGGCTCTCCATCCGACTCTTCTTCCACAGTGAAGCAATAAGCATTCTGATCTCGGACTTGGATCTGGAGCGGATCTATATATGTCTTGTCCGGATGATGCAACATAGAGGATAATGTGGCCAAAGCATCCGCAATCTCATTGTGCATTCTTGGGATGTGCTTGAATTCTATAGACCGGAATCTTTGAGACAACTCGTGCAAACAATACCGATATGGTATCAATTTCAAATCTCGTGTCTCCCATTCCCCTGGATTTGGTGTACCAAGAGATCCGAGTCACCCATGACCAAAATCTCTTGAATACCCATGTCAATCGCCATCCTTAATCCCAAGATGCACGCCTCATATTCGGCCATATTGTTGGTACAGAAAAATCGAAGCTGAGCTGTGACGGGATAGTGTTGACCCGTACTTGAAATGAGTACCGCTCCGATACCAACGCCCCTACTGTTGACGGCTCCGTCAAAGTACATTTTCCATCCTGATTTCTCCTCTTGCTCCGTCTCCTCGACAAGCATTGCCTCTTCATCCGGGAAGTATGTTTTCAGTGGTTCATATTCATCATCCACCGGATTCTCGGCCAAATGGTCCGCAATAGCTTGTGCCTTCATTGCCGTACGAGTTACATAAACAATGTCGAATTCTGTGAGCAGAATCTGCCATTTGGCCAGTCTTCCCGTAGGCATAGGCTTCTGAAATATATACTTGAGAGGATCCAACCGTGATATCAAGTACGTAGTGTATGCTGACAAATAATGCTTTAGCTTCTGAGCCACCCAAATCAATGCACAACAAGTTCTCTCCAGTTGGGTATACTTCACCTCGTAGGATGTAAACTTTTTGCTGAGGTAATAGATGGCTTGTTCTTTCTTGCCTGTCTCATCATGTTGACCGAGTACACAACCGAAAGAGTTATCCAGCACTGTCAGATACAAAATTAAAGGTCGCCCTGGTTCTGGAGGAACTAACACCGGAGGATTGGCCAAATATTCTTTGATCTTGTCAAAGGCTTCTTGACACTCGCCGGTCCATTTCACTGCGGCATCTTTCTTCAATAGCTTGAAGATCGGCTCGCATGTTGATGTCAATTGAGCAATGAACCGACTAATGTAATTCAACCTTCCTAATAAGCTCATGACCTCCTTCTTGTTCTTCGGCGGAGGTAGACTTTGAATAGCCTTGATCTTTGATGGATCCAGTTCAATACCTCGCCGACTTACAATAAACCCTAGTAGTTTCCCTGAAGGTACTCCAAAAGCACACTTCGCCGGATTGAGCTTCAGATTGTACCTCCGGAGTCTTTGGAAGAACTTCCTCAAATCTTTCACATGATCAGGTTGTTTTCTGGACTTTATGATGACATCGTCCACATATACTTCAATTTCTCGATGCATCATATCATGAAACATTGTGGTCATTGCCCTCATGTAAGTTGCCCCGGCATTCTTCAATCCAAACGGCATTACTCTGTAACAGTACGTTCCCCAAGGTGTAATGAAGGCAGTTTTCTCAACATCTTCTTCGTCCATCGGGATCTGGTGATAACCTGCATAACAGTCCACAAACGAACCGATTTCATGCTTGGCGCAATTGTCGATCAATATGTGAATGTTCGGCAATGGGAAGTCATCCTTCGGACTGGCTTTGTTGAGGTCTCTATAGTCTACACACACTCTGGTTTTGCCATCTTTCTTTGGGACCGGCACAATATTTGCCAACCAGGTGGGGTATTTGGTAACTCTTATGACCTTTGCCTCAAACTGCTTATTCACCTCTTCTTTTATCTTCACGCTAATGTCCGTTTTGAATTTTCTCAGCTTTTGTTTTACCGGCCGGCATTCCGAGTAGATAGGCAACTTGTGTACCACGAGATCTGTGCTAAGCCCGGGCATGTCATCATAGGACCAGGCAAAGATGTCCTTAAACTCATGTAACAACCCTATCAATTCATCCCTGAGGGGTGCCTCCAAATGCACACTAATCTTTGTTTCTCGGACATCATCTTCGCTCCCCAAGTTTATAGATTCTGTATCACTCAGATTCGGCTTGGGTTTTTCCTCGTATTGTTTCATGTCCTTACTTATTTCCTCTAGGGCTTCCTCATCCTCACATTCTATTTCACTATCTTCCTCGATTTCTTGTATAGTAGCGTGATTGTCGGAACTGGGTCTAGAATCCTTCACGCATGACATGGCATTGGAATCAACACATGCAAAACTGTACAAAAGGAAAAATAAAGAAAAATAAGGCAAAAGTGAAGAAAAAGGAAAAACTGCATTTCATTAATAAAAGAAACGAACAATGTTCGGGATACATGGTGATTGATTTTTTTTTCATGAGGGGAATGGGGAAACTATAAAATAACAACTTTCGGGGAAGCAATGATGAAATTTTGAGCTAACTACCAAGACTCCTTCCGGATAAGGAAAGGAGTAGCCTCCCAATTGTTCAATGTGACTCTGGGCCCCACAAATTGCACGTCCATTCTGCTCGTGCCTTCCCCTGCTTCAATCGTATTCACCTCCCAGAACATTTTCTCAAAACCAAGCATTTCTTCATCAAGTTGGGTCTCAATGCACTTTGTTGCAGCAGATGGTTGATATTTTGTACCAGGCCTGATAAAGATGTCGGATAATTTGGGTATGGGTTTGGGCAAGGTCCAGTTTTTCTTGGCTTTAGAGGCTCTTTGGATATCGGCAAAAGTGGGTTTGAACCCTAAGCCGAATCTACCTTTATTCTCCGGAAGCTGAACTGGTTGAGTGACCCCCTGCAGTGTTTTACCTAATCCTCTCCCCGGTGCAAATCCGTTTTTCAGCATTTCTCTGGCCACCATTACAGCAGTTGGTGCCAACATCGGGGTTGATAGCTTTTCTCCTTCAGCAACTCTATTCACCTCGACAGCATCCGTCACTTGGTAGACCCAAGGACCCCGATCCCCATCAATACCGTCAAAAGGTGCTACCACATTACAAGCATTTTCCTCTCCGTGTACAACAATCTCTTGCTGCTCCCATTCAAACTTGACCATCTGGTGTAGAGAAGATGGTACCGCTTTGGCTGCATGAATCCAGGGTCGACCTAACAGCAAGTTATACGATACGGCAATGTCGAGCACCTGGAACTCCATCGTAAAATCAACGGGAGCGATGGTTACTTCCAAAATAATATCCCCCAACGTGTTCTTACCTCCGCCGTCAAACCCTCTCACATTGATACTGTTTCTCCGGATTCTATCCGGGCTAATGTTCAGCTTCCCTAGAGTTGACAACGGGCAGATGTTCGCGCTCGATCCATTGTCAATCAATACCCTAGTCACGACTGACTCTTCACTCTTTACCGTGAGGTACAATGCTTTATTGTGTTCAGTTCCTTCCACCGGCAACTCCCTATCAGAGAAGGTGATTCTGTTGGACTCGAAAATTTTGCTGGTAATCTTCTCCAAATGACACACTGAAATCTTCTCCGGAACATGAGCCTCATTTAGAATCTTCATAAGAGCCTTCCGGTGCTCCTCCGAATGTATCAACAAAGATAACAAAGAAATCTGGGCCGGGGTCTTTCTTAACTGCTCAACCACTGAGTACTCTTGCGACTTCATTTTCTTAAGAAATTCTTCTGCTTCCTCCTCCGACACTGGCTTCTTCAGTTGACTTTCTTTTACCGTTTTCATCTTTCTCAGTTCCTCTGGAGCAAAACACCTTCCAGATCGAGTAAGTCCATGCGTTTCATTAATTTCACCAAAAATCTCTTTTCCCTTGTAAACTACTGTTACCTTATTATAGTTCCAAGGCACAGTCTTTGTATTCACCACTGGCATTTGCACTACTGGTTTTATGATTACCGGCTCTGCACTTGCTCCTTTCACAGTCACGATCGTCTTTGCACCTGGAACTACCACCTTTAAACCTCCCATCACTACTGGCTTTGGTTTCTCAACAATTGCTTCCTCTTTCACAATTTCTTTCTCTAACTTGTCACTCGACTTTATCATCATGACGGCCTGAGATGGTTTTTGATTGCCATCACCCTGCACCAGTTCTATCATATTCGTTTCGTGGTGATTCGGCAATGGATTCTAGGTAATGTTTGGGGCCTCGGGAGCCTGCACTTCAATTCTCCTCTCATCGATAAGATCTTGAATGGCATTCTTTAATTGCCAACATTTCTCAGTATCGTGGCCCAATGTTCCTGAACAATATTCACATCTGACGGAAGAATCAAGATTTTTCGGGGGTGGGTTTGGATTTTTTGGTGCGATTGGCCTCAACATCCCCAATTCTTTCAACCTGTGGAAAAGACTGGTATATGACTCTCCGAGAGGAGTGAATGTTCTTCTTGCTTTGTTTCTCCAATCAACGTCCGGCCTGGGTCTATTCCGGTTTCGGTAAGGTTTAGGGGTTGGGTATGTGTTTTGGGTATGGTACACATTGTGTGGAGCTTGAGCTCTCCACACGTGGGGTGGTGGTGGTGGATAAGTTTGGGTTTGAGGGTGATGGTAATGTGGTACAGTCGGTGGGTATGGTGGTGGTGGTGGGTTATATGGGCTCGGTGCATTGTAGGGATTTGGCGGGTAAGATGATGGTGGTGGATTATATGGGGTTGCTGGGCTTGGCGGGTGTTGGCGGTAGGGTCTTGGTGGGTTATAATGTGGGTTGCGACTCCAGGACCTACTTTCAATGGTTGCTACTTCTTCTTTCTTCTTCTTTCCCATCACTCCTCCGCTTCCACTCTGTATAGCTTGATTGGTGGCTTTGATAGCCGAAAAACTCATAATTTTGTTTGTCTTCAAACCCTCTTCTACAAAACTTCCCATTTTCACAACTTCGTTGAAACTTTTTCCAATTGCTGACACTAGATGGCCGTAGTATGTTGGATCCAAAGCTTGCAGAAAACAATCCACCATCTCTCCTTCTTTCATCGGTGGATCCACTCTAGCGGCCTGTTCCCTCCATCTAAAACCGTATTCTCTAAAGCTCTCTCCTGGCTTTTTCTCCAGCTTGTTAAGGGATAACCTGTCAGGTATGATCTCCAAATTGTACTGAAAGTGACTAGCGAAAGCTTGCGCTAAGTCATCCCAAACGAACCATCTTGTATGGTCCTGTCGAGTATACCATTCCAGCGCTGATCCACTCAAACTTTGGCTGAAATACGCCATCAACAATTCATCTCTACCTCCCGCGCCTCTCATCTTGCTACAATATCCTCTTAGATGAGCTACCGGATCCCCGTGTCCGTTGTACATGTCGAACTTGGGCAATTTAAATCCTGTAGGAAGCTGCACCTCGGGGAACAAACACAGGTCTTTGTAGGCTACACTTACTTGCCCTCCCAGCCCTTGCATATTGCGGAAAGCGTTCTCAAGACTCTTCACTTTCCGAGCCATCTCTTCCTGCCCGGCACTTGCTTCTATCATCGGAGCGTGAGACTCGTGTTGTCTGAAAGTCGGCTCCGGAGGGTAGTAGTGAGAATCCTGGATATGAAACATTGGTTCGCTAGAGGATTTGTGGATAACAGCGGGCGGAGGTGCCACATATACAGGAGCAACTTGTGGAACCTGAGGTGGTGTTTGCTTGGCTGGAGGTGGTGGTATCTGGGAGGTGGAAGCATAGTAGTGAGGGTAATCGGGGTAGGTGGAGGATGAGTTCAATGTTGGTGGCTCGGGGTTAGGATTGGCTGGAGGGACATATGCAGGGTTAGCAGGGTAGGCTGGTAGTGGTTGACCTCTCGACCAAGCCTGGTACATTTCAGCCATCTGTTGTCTTAACTTGTACATTTCTTCTTTCATCCCTGCCACATCCACGATTTCTTCTTCGTGAGCAGGGTCTACAATGGTTGCCTCGATCTCCTGGGACACGGCCTTTGTCATATTTTTAGATCTGGTGTTATATGGATGGGTAGCCAGAATGCCAGTTGCCTAGAAAATCCGGACTCACAAACATCAACACTTGTTAGTTGTCAGCGCATGAATAAGATGTAACGACTTTAAAAACAAACACATTTGCTCGAGTCGTTATGCATCATCCCGGCCGTTGCTCACTTCAATCATCTTTTCTTTTTCTGCTCTTTTGTTTTCTTTCTTTTCTTCTTTTCTTTTGCTTTTTCTCTTTTCTTGCTTTTTCTTTTTCTCTTTTCTTTTTTTTTTCTTTTCTTGCTTTTTCTTTTCTCTCTTTTTCCTTGCCGTTTTCATAATCACGCTCCTATTTATTTGCCTAGCGGATATAAAGGAAATGACATAAAGCAAAAGAATTGGTAACAACACTTTGTTTTCTCATTGATAATTCAAAACCTTGATTACAAAGTGATGTTTAAGAAAAGAAAAATAAAAGATGATGCATGACCTAAGAGTACATTAATGCACCTAGTGCCCGCGAGGCATCGTTCGGCCTTGCCGCGGGCCTATATGCTAAACCCCTTTGAAGCCTATCCAGGTCGGCCATGACTTGTTGTACAAAAAACTTCACCGCAGATACAAAAGTCCTCCGAGTCATATCTTCACAAAGCTGAGTCTTTCGGGTGATATACTGGGCGATGCGAACAATCTTTTCTCTGATGACCCCTTTTTCTTGCAATAGACGGCTTATTTGTTGAGCGCGAGCATCCAAGGTGTGTTGGTTGTCCTTTTGCACTTGTTGCAGCTTCAATTCTAATCTCGCCATAGTCGTGTAGCAGTGCTCTCTTTCTTCTTCAAGATCTTTGATAATCTTGTTACTCTTGACTGTGGCTGAGGTTATTTTCTTTCTAAGCTGAGTTATTTCAACATCGTGCTTGCTTTGTAGCTGTTGGACTAACTTGGCTCTTTCCTCGGCGTCTTTGCCCATTTGCTTCCGAGCCTTGACTAACTCTTTTTCAGCTATGTCCAAATCAAAGCTATAGTCATTCACTTTCCGCCGGAGAATCTCAATTAACTTTTCATCTCGGGCTGAACGAGCTGGGGTCTTGGATGCAATTTTCATCTGAGCTATTTGAGCCTTCAACATATCATTTTCTTTTTTCAGCTGTTTCTTTTCCCCTTCATCGGATGCTGCTTGTAAGCCGCTTTCGAAATGAAGATTTCTCAATTTATCTTCCAACAGACTGATTTTGGCCTTATATTCTTTTTCCTTGGCCGCCCATTTCAGATTTTCCTCGGATTGCTCTATCAAGTCTTGCAAGTGAGGTCTCTTTGAAAGACGTTCGTGTTCAACCCCTCGTCGGTACCATGTGGAGTACCCAGGTGATATCTCCCCCTTTGCTCTATTCGGCACACAAGTATCAATCTTCAAATTTTGGCACTCGTTCCAGATTTGCCGGATTTTTGCTTCCGGAAATTGCCCGTCTGGACCAATCTCCACAGCTTGCACACTGAGATCCCCATCTCTTGGAATAATCTGACACCGACCCAACTGTCGCAGGGCTCTGTATGGGGCATAAGGTTGTATACTCTTCAAACCCATGATCAAAAACGGCGATCCCTCCGTTGGCATGTATATCACCTCGTCAAGAGGTAACCAGTCATACGTCCAATCGATTTGACCGTCAGTTAGTGATCGAAGATACACAATCCAACCTTGGACTCCTTCTGGCAATTTTACTTCTTTTGTCCTCGCATTGAACTCTTCCAAACATGTCCGATCAGCCGAACCATAGCTCGAGTACAAAGGATGGTGGCATAGATGCTCAATTAGCCAGATTTGCAAGATCAAGTTACACCCTTCGAAGAAGCTAGCCCCTGCTTTGCACGCAGTCAGAGCACGATAGATATCCGCAACAATCATCGGGGCCAGAGTACAGTTTTCTTGTACTATCAGTGTGGAAGCTACCCCGGCGACTTTTATATTGATATGTCCATCTTTCCTCGGGAATACAACAACTCCAAGAAATGCCACCAAAAATGCGAACCTCCGGTGTTCTTCCCATTTCGCCCGGTTGGACTTGCAACATAACTTGTTGGTAAGATCATTGAAACCCCCAACGTGTCCAAACCTATTGTAGATGAAGCTTAAAGAACAAAACCCGTTGGCCAGATCTTCATTATGAACATTCCGGGCAATTTTCAAAGAGTCGAGGAAGCGATGTACTGTCACCGTCCTCGGAGATACCGGGTATTTTCCTTTCAGCGGAACCTCGGTCTTCCCAATGTAAAAGGCAATCTCCTCCAAAGTTGGGGTAAGTTCAAAATCCGGGAAATGAAATACGTTGTGTGCCGAATCCCAAAACGTGACCAACGCTCTAACCACATCACCTCGAGGAACTATTTCGAGTAACCCCGTAAGGCCTTTCAAGTACCTTTTGACCCAGGCTTGACCATCGGATCCCATGTCCTGCCACCATAATCTCAGCTCCAAAGGGATTTTATTTAGGGAAAATTGTTCATTCATCATCGTGCTCGTCTTGCACATTTATTAAGGTGATTTTATTTAGAAAAGGAAAAATCTTTTTTTCAATGCAAGTTTTCAATTTTTGAATGAAAGAAAAGGAAAATAATTTTCGAAGTGGCCATTTTTGCAAAAACAGTCTTCCGTCGTCCTTTCGGAACATTCGGCCATTTCCAAAAATAGCAATCACCTCGATTATTTGAAAAGAAAATCTTTTTGGTCTTTTTCTAAAAGTGTGGTTGGACCCGTTTAAGGGTTGCCTACGTATCCCACCTAATGGCGAGAATCAAACCTCCGTAGTTCGGTCAGATTATTTGACCAATTATTTCAAAAATGCTCCACCTTTTCTTTTTCCAATTTTCAAATTTTCCGGATACCTATTTCTTACAAATCTTATTTTCCTCTCTCTCTTTTTCAACAATTTTTCTAATCTCGGGATTTCAGCCGGTCCGCATAACGATTAAGGACAATAAAATGCAACACATAGCATGCTCGGTCTTTTCAATACCGGGTCACCTCTGTCCTAGACGGACCCAACCCCTGTGTTGAGTCCCCTAAGTCAAATATGATGCAAATAATCGCCCTAGACCTATGTTCAAAATCTTATGGTTTCATGGATTGCTAGACCGTGTACCCGAGCGGACAACTCGAATCGAGGAGGGGGCTACGTACCAGTGACCCACGGAGTCAATCGGCTTTGTAACTTATCCGGCCTCTGTTTTCTTAATTCAGGGTGACTTTAACAGAAAGGGGAGTCTCAACCAGTAAGCACATCCCCGGGGGTGAAGAGAGAAAGGTTTTCGGCACAATTTTATATACGATCCACATAATATCAAAGCGATAAAGCACATAGCATGTTATTCCAATCATATAATGAAGTCAAACAAAAACGCGAACGGCAGTTCTAAGGAGCTCGAGTTCTTAAACCCTGAAATCGAAATTCAGGGTTGGATCCCCAGCAGAGTCGCCAGAGCTGTCACACCTCCCTTTTTACTACCCCACATACTTAAATGCGTATAAATACACTTGTAGGGCATACCCCGACGCTTAATTACCCAAGACAGATAAAATAACGTAAGGGAAGGAGTTTTTCCAATTTAAGGACAATCGGTTCGGGATTTTATTAGAGATTAATCAAAGTCGCCACTTGGGAATGACAATGGTGTCCCAAGTCACCGGTTAATCCCGAATCCGAGGAATTTTGACTCTTAAAATGTCCGCGAAGCAGAGGTCCGGATAAGGAACTCTGTTAACCCGGGAGAAGGTGTTAGGCACTCCCGGATTCCGTGGTTTTAGCACGGTCGCTCCACTGTCGTTCTTGACTTTTGTTTGACTCAGTTATAGATTTTAACAACATTATGTGCTTTTACGTTAAATGTTATTTTTTAGGAATTTGCGACATCACGAAAACATGCCTCGAGTCATACCGCAACCAGTACGCCTATGACTTTTGGTGTATTTCGGCTTTGCCGAGATTTGGATTTGAGTCACACCAAGTGCACACTCGTTCATAGGAAGGTATATTAAATCGTGCCTAAATATAGTCTATATCGGCTTTTAAGTCTTTTGGGAGAAGCTATGGAATTGGCTATTAGCTTTCCCGAATCTATTTGTATTTATATCATTACTAAATGGGGGCCCCGGTGTTATTCGGGCGAGGCTCATCCCAAATTATTTATTAAAGGATACTAATATTTGGCTAAGTTTTCTATATTTGTTTTTGCCTTAATCGTAATACTAACTCTATAGTAATCCAGGCCCGTCGAATTCTTACTATTTATTGGACCTGGTCTTCTTTTCGCTTGACTGGATCAGCTTCAGGTTATTGATCAATGAACCAAACAAATTCGTAGGGTAGTTCAGGCCCACGCTGTACATTGGGCCTAAACCAGATTGCAATAACAGAGGATACGATACAGGTTGCATAAAGGAATAAATACTCAGAATTGGAAATGAAATCATATCACTTTTATTCATTTTTTAGAAGATAAGAATCACTATACAATATAATCAATACTTACACCAGATTACTACTAATTAATCTATAGATGACTGGACTACCGTTGTTCCATTTGCTTTCTGCCAACACGCCTATTAACATCTTAGACATTATTTATACTAAGAAAGGAAAAGAAGGGTGATTCAACTATATTAGACAATGCTTCATCAATCTGATTATTTACTAACGTTAACTAAATTATCCCAAACTAAGTGATATGTACACAAATTCATTATTAATTCTAGTCTAATTCAACATTATGAAATGTCTCGAACCCTATTGCGAATGAACTACTATTTCTGCCTATTTTCTTTTTTGAAACCGTTACACCACTTTAAGCTATGTTTGAACACTAATTTTAACACCAAAACTGAACCCGTCTTAACATTATGGCCTATTTTACTTCTTATCTTTAAACTTGTTCAAACACTAAAATTAATTGATGAAACAGATTAACTAAATGAGCTTCGTATTACTAATGTATGCAAATGAATTGATGAGCCCTAGTTTTAATAGTATTTCTATTTAACTAAGTGATGAAGGATCTACACTACCGATTTCTTCATGAAGTTCATTATCAGATTATTAATATTGCAGGTATTACTAATTAACTTATGTTTTAAGTTTTCCTAATTAAACTAAGTGACAAGCTATCTACATTATACTACTACTATTACTAGCTATTACATCTCTTGTTTTTGTTTTCTACTGCTACATATTACATTGGTCTAAGCTATGAATGCTGAAACTAATTAAAAAAAAATGAGATCATGACAAGGGAATTTGAAAAGGGAACTTCAATTGATTGCTTCAGCAGTTACATCTTTATTGGAATAAGGAATGTACCTGGATCAAACGAAAAGAAACCGATGAGTCTAGGGGGAGGCAGGTAAGTAACAGCAGTAAGGACTCAAGCAATGAATGCAACAGTGAGAAGGCACAGCAACAGCAACACAGCAACAGTAGTCGAAAAAAAAAACCAACAACAGCAAGTTAAGAAATCCAGAGACTAATGTTGGAAAAAACCAGGTATCTCCCTTCTATTCTTCAGATTGAAAACCCCAGATATATCTCTCTATTACTCAGATTTTTGAACCCCCAAATATTAACTCAGATTGCTCTCTCGAAATGGAATCCAAAATGTGTTTTCTCAGATTACTCTTCAGAATTTCCAACCCCCTTTTCAGCCCCTTTTAAGAGATATTTATAGCTAACCTTTAGGGCTGAATACTTGGGGAGGAAGTATGGGATTAATCCCACTTCCCCCTCCTAAAATTATCCATTCTACACTTTAGTCCATATTTCAGTTACCAAAAACCCTTCCAGCATGTGCTGGAAGGTTCTAAAGATTCTCTTTTATGGCCTTTTACTAGTATGACCTTAGGGATTTGAGATTTTTACAGATTTCCCATTTTTAGGAGACCATTATACCCCTAAATCTCTGCAAAATTGCAGAAATCAGGAGCATGAATGTCCCTATTACCCTCCTAAGTTCTTACTAGTTACTATTTTACCTTTTCAATACCCAATTGTGCCCCTAAGAGCACTGCTGATTTACCAGCTTACCTAGGGCAGATTTTAGCTAGTTTTGAACCTATTTAACTAATAGCCAGCCCTGGCATTAGTATTTAAGGGCTGGCCAGTTTTATTTTTTAAGAACTATTTCAAATTTAGCCAATTTTAAATTAATTCCAATCAATTAAGACCCATTTATTCTTAATTAAAGCTAATTGCAGGCATAGCCTGTTTTATTGTTATGTTTAAACTATTTAAAATTTAGCCAATCTCAAGTTGAGACTTAGCTTGGGCTATTAAAGCCATATACTGAACAGCTGGGCCCAAAACCTTTACAGGTTTGGCCACTTTGCTGTTCAGGGCTCAATATAGAGCCTGGGCCAGTCTGCATTTGCAGACATAACCCTTTGCACAACCAGCCACTGTTTTAAGGTGGACTGTGTGTTAGGGCTCACAGAATTGGTCAACCCTTTGCAAGGTTGACCATTCTTAGGCCAATTATTAAACTAACAACCTATTTTTTGTTCATTTTCAGTTTATACCTATTTAAAAACTAACCACTTTCATGGAACCTAACACTACAGCTATAACCAATCCTCCTAAAGTTAATGGATGTTAATCATATGCTCATACTAACAAGAACTGCTGAGAACTCAATCATCTTCAACATGTATTGCACATATAGCCACATAAGATCAAACAATGTGCATCAATCAATCAAAACTCAGATGGGGAAGTTTGATAGGGTTGAATCTTAATTAATCAGTTCACATTACCCAATTTCATGTGACAAAGTATCAATCAATGTCAATTTAGACTTAGTTACAAGCAGTTTATGTCAGATAATACATTGAAAAACTTCAAAGCTTTAATGGTTCATGAAATAGACACACACAGGAGTTAAACTCTAACAAACTGTTAATAAGAAGAACTTAAGCATGGCTCACAAGAATCAGAGGATCTATGATATCAAGTAGACCCACTAAACTAACCTATTTTCAATGCAGGTCATGGCAGACAAGATGAAGGATGTAGAACAGAAGGACATGGAGAAGGTAATGAAGAAAAAATCATTAAAATGCATGTGAAAGGCCATTGAGGGTGTTATTAGAGTAAAAGCCCTTAGATAGGCATGAGAATCAAACTGTTTACCCTAGAATCTAGCTAAGAAGATAAAACAATAGAAACATGGCAAGCTGAATAAAATAAACCCCACTCGAGAGTTAGACAACTAAGCTAAAGCATGAAAGGTGGCAAAAAAAAGATACCTAATTTTAAAGATGAGATGTTGAAGACCAAATAAATAAGAAAAACTTATAACCAAGGGTGAACAATACACAGGGGAAAACAGTCAAGATATCATGAAACTTTAGCAAATGCGACTTAATAT
This sequence comes from Nicotiana noctiflora, assembly GCA_032618575.1. Taxonomy (NCBI): domain Eukaryota; kingdom Viridiplantae; phylum Streptophyta; class Magnoliopsida; order Solanales; family Solanaceae; genus Nicotiana; species Nicotiana noctiflora. The sequence goes on along the minus strand of JASVEL010004252.1, from coordinate 93,262 downwards.
GAAGATGAAAAGAGAACAAAAGTTAAGCTGGTGTCAGAACTAAGCATGCATGACAGAAGGACTACTGAAGATTAACAAGATGAAGTATTCTAATACTAACTAAGGTTATCCAAGTCAAGTCTTCAAAAATAGAGAAACAGATTCAAACAAACCAGATAAAACTTAATAACAATGACTAAACGATTAGACATGTAAAGCATCATGAAGAGAAGAGCAAACATGCTTGTAAACCCACCAGATTAAGAGACAATATACACAAAAGATAGATAGGTATTTTAACTCACAGGAACAGAACACAACGAATCAGGATGAGCATGAGAATAAACAAGATGGAGAATATTAACACTAACATGCTCAGAAACAGAATAGTAAGAAAAGATAGGCATAATGAAAATAAAAGGATAAACAAGCAATAGAGCAATCACCAAGTATAAACCCTAAGCTATTAGCGAGAATAAACCCTAAACTATCACATGAAAGCAAAAAATCAGAGAAGAGCATCTAAACACATGCAGAAATAGCAAACAAACAACAAATGAATCAAAAAATAAAGCAGAGAGAAAGCATATTAGGGTTAGGGACTTAGCTTGCGGGGCCTGTCCCCCGAGCTTCCTATTCCCTTTTCTTTTCTTTTCTTTAATCTCTCAGACCCTCCCAGACCTTTCTTCTTGTTTCCTATTTCTTCTTTATTCTTTTTCAGAGCTCTTTTTCTTTCAATTTTTCTCTCATTTTCATTCAGGCCTAAAGACGAGGCCTTTTTGAGTTTTGGTTGCAGAGGGGTGTTTTTGGGGATGGTTAAGGTGAGGTCTTGATTGAGGGTTGAATTTGGGGTCGCCGGAGTTAGGGTTCCGACGACCTTCTTCGGGATATTCGAGAAGTTCAAGGGACTTTCGAGGGGAGTGACTAACATGGTTGGATAGATCACGAAGAGACGGTTCGAATGGCATTAGTTTGAGGTGGATTTTCATACTTTGGTGGTCACCGGTGTAACTCCGGTGACCGGGACTTTGAAGAACGGGGTGTTTTTCTGGGGTTTTTGGGTGTACTATGGAATGAAGAAGAAGGAGAAGACGAGGGGAAGGGTGAGAGGAGCCGGCGACCACCGTAGGAGTGGTGGCCGCCATGGCCATCGAGCTTGCAGAGATGAAGAAGATGAAGAACAGAGGCGGCTGTCTTTAGGGTTGTATGTAATGGCTTGTCTCCTTCAGACAAAAGCCATTTATACTCGGACAGGCTGAAGAGATCTGGGCCGTTTGTTGGATGGAGATCAACGGCTCGCAACAGGCGTTACTAAAACGCCGTCGTTCCGTCGCTTATGAGACCCCAAACCTTCGACCCTTGGATTGAATAAAACGGACGGCCAAGATTAATCGTCACATCTTAATTAATTAAAGAAACCAACTAATTATTGGGGCCGTTGGATCAAATACGATGGACGGCTGAGATCAAATCCGCTAAAGGCCTGGATCCGATTTCTTTGGGCCAAAGATCTGGGCCTGCTCACTTCAAATTAAATCAGCCCACCTTATTGTACCACTTGTATTTTTTGTATTTTTTACGCTTTTTAATTATTTTTATGAATTTTCTTTTATATTTTTTTTTCTTTTTCTTTTATGAACAATTACAAAACCTAATTTCCTATTTACTCTAATTTTCTAATATTTTTTTGGTAATTTTCTGCTATTTTTCCTAATTTCTACTACTTAAGCTATTTTACTAATTTTCTAATTAACTAAACTAACAAATTAATTACTACTATTTTTTTTGATTTTTTCTAATTTCTTACTTATTCAAACACACAAAAATATAACTAATTTCAAGCAAAGCAAGTAATTGCACTCAAAAACATATTTATTTTAATTTTGGAATTATTTGCCTGGTGCAAAAATCATGTGCTCACAGTTTCCAAAATGGTCATTGGGATGATTGTGCTTATTTTTTATTCCCTTCCCCAAGCCCCTACTATGATGGTTCTATTTGTTTTGATGAGAATTATAAGGGTATGGAGGTGGAAGAATTTGAGCATGGTCAAAATAGAGAATTCAAGCTCATGTTGGAGTGTTTACTTGAAGAAGGAAACAAGGAAGAAAATGCCTTGGAACATCTTTTGGAGACTAGTCTCCAAAATTGTTTAGCACTAGAAAGGTTACACTCACAAATGAATGAAATGATCAAAGCCTCGGAAGTAAATGAAAACCAAGAATCCTTCTTGGATGTTGAAAATGAAAATCCTTCCTTGGCAATTGATCAAAACCAAGAAGAATTCTCTAATGCCCAAAATGAGAGAAAATTGCTCATGTTGGAGGTCATTCTTGAAAATGAGGAGAAGCGCAACTTTGCACTCGAGGACTTGAAACAATGCATAAATTACAATGGTGAACACATCTACACTTTGGAGGATCAAATGCAAATTTTGGTTAAGGCTAACTATGCCCAACAAATTTCGTGTGTGGATGAAAGCCAAGAAGAGTCCAATTCCGAGGAAGAGAGTGAGCTTTACTTTGAGGAGTCAATAATTGAACATCCGCCAACCAACTCAATAAGTATTGTTGATGCCACCAAAAACATGGAATTGGAGTCAACCAGTGTAAATGCTAATGTGGTTGTTGTTGACTCTAATCCGGGGGAAAAAGAGAATGTCAACATGGAAGAATTGCAAAGTGTGGGCTTAAAGTCACATTCCAAACATTTTTTAACCTTGGAATCGTGTGGTGACACGGGAGTTGAACCACATGAATCAATGAAGGAATGCGAGGAGGAACAACTTTGGCCATACATTTTACAGTTTGAGGAGGCAAGAAATCAAAACGACATTCCTCACTTGAAAGCCAAGAAGTGCAAAATGAAAATTTTAAGCATTGGCTCGAACATCCAATTACCACCCCCATTGCTCGTGGTCATAAGCTTGATTCCAAGCTAGGGGCCCAATTCATATCATCCAAGTGGCGAGAAAAGTGGTAATGTTGTTTGTGTCGTGCCACGACATTAAATGCGGCGCTTGGTGGGAGGCAACCCATCGGTCTTTCAAAATTTTTCATCATTTTGAAAATTTTCTTTTTTAGAATTGCTTAGGATACTATTTTTGATAAATCTGCCAAGTTTGAGAATTTTTGGAGTTGATTTGAGCAGGTCGGGATATCCGGGCAAACACAAACCAGTAGCTGAAGGAATCTGCCAGAAAAGGCAATGAATCGCGATTGCAATAAACCACACGCGATCGCGTAAGGTAGGCTTTTGGCCAATGCATCGCGATCGCAGAAACAAGGACGCGATCGCATCCTTTGGAAATTTTGTGTACTGCGATCGCAGTAATAGCCACGCGATCGCGTAGCATCGCAGCAGTTTCAGACTTGCAATACACTGGAATTGTAAACATTTTGCCCACTTTCATTAAAACAAAAGAACGGACCTCTGCTCCCATTTTTCCTCCGAAAAAACTCACCAAGAAATCAAATTGATTTAACTTCAATAGCATAAATCTTGCATTGCTCTCTCAGGTATGTTACTCCCCCACCCCTAAAGCTTGTTTAATTGTAGTTTAATGGTAAAATTAGGGTGTGGGCTGCCTTATTTTTCAAAAATTGGGGTTTAAAATTGGTGGTAGTATGAAAAGCCATTGTTTAATCTCTTGTCATGCTTGCTTGCTGTGAGTGATTGGTTGAGAGAAAAGGAGTTTTTATATGGAAAATTTTGGGGCAAATCAGCATGTTTTGTTGGTGTAAATTAACTCTTAAAAATTAAGAGCTTCAGTTGTTCAACGAAATGCCCCAAAGACACTGGTTCTGGGCAAAGAAGAAGACTAACGCGATCGCGATGACCAATTCCGCGATCGCGTAAGTCAAATTCTGGCCGTTCAAAAAGTTACTCATCGCGATCGCGTGAATGCCTCTGCGATCGCGTTGGCTTCCCAGCACTTTACTCTACGCGATCGCGTGACTGGAACTGGTTTCCTCTCCGCGATCGCGTGACTTTGTCTGCGATCGCGATTCACACTTGCCCAATGCACAAACCAGTAACTTCGCGTATTCTGCCCCGAAAGCTTTCTAACCTATTTCTTTGGCATAATTACCTCTAAATGCAATGCTGAAAGTCACTATATGTTTGTTTGACATTAAAACTTTGTGTGTAGGTGTTTTAAGCTAAAAAAATGGATTCGGCGACTAATGAAAATGTGCAACAATATGCCGAACAAGTGGCAGCTGAGGAATATTATGATGCTACCACATTCTCCTCACGCAGGTGCTATGAACGCTATGACAAACAGCTTTCTAAGAGTATGATAAGGGAAAGAGGCATACAATTGGTCGACCTGGAAGATAGATGGCCTGAATTCCATGGCAGGCTCCTTACTAGTGGCTGGATATGCTTCGCCGCAGAGCCCAGACCAGCCAACTATGAAGTTGTCCGAGAATTCTATGCAAATGCTGTAGAGACGGACTTCAACAATGAGTTGGTAGTCACTGTCAGAGGTTGCGAAGTCCGTTTCAGTCCAGAGAGGATAAATGCTCATTACAACCTTGCCAATGTTGATAATCAGGTGTACCAGGAGAGAGCCAAAGAGTTGGGTAGCCAATGGTTCATCACTCATTTGCACGGTGGTCAGGTGCCTAAATGGATCAAGAATCACACCAGGATCGAGTCTTCGGATTTCACTGCGGAGGCCAAGACTTGGCTTTCCATAATATGTGCTTGCATCATGCCTTCAAAGAATGAAACAGAGGTGACACCTGAGAAGGCAAGAGTGATTTGTGCACTTCTGGAGGGGATGCAGGTAAATGTAGGAAAACTTATTGTTGATGAGATAGCTGAGGTGGTGGCAGAGCGGACCAAGAGTTTGTTCTTTCCATCATTGATCACTCACCTATGCTATGAGGCTGGGGTGCAACCCAGACCTACTGAAAATGAGAAGCAACCAGAGAAGCTTATCCATCCCCTACTAAGGTCAAGAGCAGGAGCGCCACCAAAGAAGAGACGAATTGATGTAGCATCTCCCAGTTTTGGTCGGTTCACAGAAACAGAGATTAATGAAGATACCTCCAGCACTTCCACAACTATCATTCCACTCGAGGAGGGACCTCTTACTCTCAGGTACATCTCTCGACAGGTTTATGGTATGGACACTCAGGTACGACAGCTTGTAGCTGGTCTTCCGTCTGGACCATCCGGAGAGAGCACCTCTGCAGGCCCGGCTGGCTCAGAAAGGTTCCCCACATTGTCTGACCTTGCAAAGGAGCAACAGAGCATCAAAGCAAAGCTGGGAAAAATTGAAAGAAGGCAACGGAAGCATAGAGAGTATGAGAGGAAGAAAAGCAAGTTCCTCAACAAGATCATGAGCACGTTGCGCAAATTCTGTGGACCTGATGAGACAGAGGATGATGACTTTGAGCTTGAACCTCCCAGTTCCTCCAATGGAGATTGACACCATTCAGGGAGCACCTCCTTTATTTTTGCTTGAATTGCATAATTGCAATGGGGACATTGCAATATTCTTACTTGGGGGTGGTCCTTGAACATTGAAATATTTTCTTAGACATTGAAGCATGGATTAATTGTGTAGCCTTGAACTTGGGTGGATATGTATTTTGTTAGTAGTAAATCATTGTTAGTTATTATCTTTCTTGTTGATTATATTTTTTTTAGTAGCTTCTTTAATGTTTGTACCTTTGTAGTAGTTGTTAATTTCCTTGGGTTTTCTTCATGCTACGGTTCTTTCCCAAGGAACAATTTAGTGAACCGGGTGACTTTTCCCGATGAGAGATAGTGTGACAACCTTCTTAAGGGAATTAGTCTTGTTTTGTTAGGATGAGGATTTTGGATTATTTGGTACTAATAAAATTAGCCTCTTGTATGTAAATTATGAATTAAGAATACCCCTCCAAAAATTTGTATTAAAGTGTTAAAAACAAGTAAGTTGCTTGGTGTAAAACAATTTTCGTGATACATTTTTGGCTCTTTTAGTGACTTCTAGCTCACTAATTTTATAGAATTGATCCGTCTTCATTAATTCATGTGCCATGTGTGTTAGCGAGTGTTGAAATAAATCTTGTGTTTACTTCCATCATCTAGAACTTGCCCGGTTAGTTTTTCAATGCTAATGATAGTACATTTGGTTGGAGGAATGATCTTAGGCATTCTTTGTTTTAATTTTAAAATCTCTTTAGCCTTTCAAGCCTACCGTTGCATAAATAATGTCACTAGTACCCATTTTGAGCCTTTAAACCTTTCTTTGGCCAACTCATTACAAACCTTTCCCTTTTTGTATAATAATTCCCTCTCTTGAACCCGTCCCTCTTTGAATACTGCGAATGAGGCTAAAAGCCTAAGTTGGGGGTGGTGTCAAAATAGAGATTGGTAAGGTTGTGCATTGAGTATCTACATGCCTCAAAATATTGGTATTAAAATATTCAAGCTCCATAAGAAAAAAAAAAAAAAAAAAAAAAAGTTAGTCTTTACATATACGTGTAAATATGTACATTATGGAGCCTTGAATAAAATTTGGGAGAGGTATATAAAGTGGTTCTATATTGGGAACTAGATGCCAATGAGGCTATGTAAGTTAAAGAGAGTCAATATACAAAAGAATGAAACTTGTGAGTAGTGTTCAAGGAGGATGAAGTCACTTGTACCCAAATGCTTATCCAACCTTCCCTAAACCTACATTACAAGCCTAAAAAGTCCTTATGGGACCTCCAACTAAGCATTCTTGAATAAGCATTGAATTAAAATAAGGGCAAGCTTATGGTATGAGGTGTCGTAACATTTGAAGTTTCTTTGTGAGAGCGAGTGTTGTCGAAAACTTTGTCCCTTGTGTTGTGTTGTAAATATAATGTTCTTTGTTGGGACTTTCTTTTTTTTTTTGTGAGGGCGCATGAATTAGAGAAGACCGGTGAAATTGTTATAGTGAACTAGTGCCCTTGAGTCACTCATTGAGGCTTGTTTTTGTCACTTGATTGTTTTGGAACTCCATTGCACGTTGTTGAAGTTTTTTTTTTTTAGGAGGGAGTTATTTGAAAAAGATATACATATTTGAGCCTAATTTTTAGTACCAACCAAATCCATAAGTAGGGTGTTTAAATGAAAGAATGTGATATGTACATAATAGCAATGCCACTTGTATTTTAAATGATGAATCCTCATTGAAGTTGTGAATTTGATATGCTTGAGGACAAGCAAACGCTTTAAGTTGGGGGTGTTGATGAGTGGTGATTTTACCACTCATTTTAGCCTTCTTTCATTAGCTTTTGTGTCGTCTTATGTATGCAATGAGATTGTTTACAGTGGTTATTGTGAGATTTTCAGGTACATGATGCTATGAGGTGTGTTGAAAGGAATTTGGGTATTTTTGACTGGAATTTAAAGGAAAAATGACTGCTGGGCGAAATACTCTACGCGATCGCGGTCACCATCACGCGATCGCAGAAGGCCAAGCAGCAACTCTACGCGATCGCAGACAACATCATGCGATCGCAGAAGACCAGGCAACAATACTACGCGATCGCAGAAGCTATCACGCGATCGCAGAAGTGAAACGACTAAAGCTACGCGATCGCAGAATTGGATCACGCGATCGCAGATGACACATACCTAAAGCTACGCGATCGCAGTAATGGTTCACGCGATCGCGGAAGGTTAAACCACTGCTCTACGCGATCGCGAGCCAAAACACGCGATCGCGATGTGTTGCATCTGGGCCAGATCTGGGCAATTCCGGCATTTCACATATTTTTCACCCCAAATCATTTTATACTCGTCCAAACAGACATTGTAAAAATATCTCTGAATCTCTCATCAATTTCTACATCTTGAACATATTTTTTACTCTTTGGCTTAGAGAGAAGGCTAGGGTTTTGCACACACACTTGGGTCTTGAAGATTAAAGCTTGTGGTTAAGGATTTCTTACCCATTTATGTTTATTTCTTCATTTCCTTGCTTTGTATTGTATATCTAAGTGTGTAGTATTTATTTCCAACACTTGAATCTTGTTTATGGGAATATTCATATTTAAAGTGTGGATTAAATACCTTGTTGTGCTTATGTATTGAATGATTTTTATATATTTATGAATTGAGTTATTGTTACTTTAATTATTCTTGTTCTTCAATGTTTCCAAAGAGATTAGCTAACTCTAGGACTCGCCCATTTACTTTGAATTAATTTTGGAAAAGATAATTCGAAGTTGGGAAAGATTAATTAACAAGAACTTGAGGCGTTAACCTTCACTTTATAGATTCAACCTAGGGATAGGATTGACTACTTGTAGCCTATCGGGTGCGCTTAATCTTCTAATTGAGATTAGGGATAATTCAATTAGGAAGTCTTGTTAGTCTTCGGAAGAAAGCTAATTAAGAATTATTATCCGTGGCTAATTAACATAAACTCACTCATATTTGTAAAATCATGAAATACATTGGATCGTTACTTGAGTGTAATTCCCGATGCATTCATACTTGTAGCCATTGATCATTTTATTCGCTTTCTAGGTTAGTTTACATTTCCGCATTTAGATATAAACATTTTCCAAAACCCAAAATCTTAAGTGTTTGGCTTAGCGCGACTAGCGATAATTTTCTTGCATTCCTAATCGCCTACATATTGTTCTCTGTCGTGGGATTCGACCCCGACTCATAGTTGGGTAAATATATTGCATACGACCGTGTCTATTGCTTTTTAGCGGTGGAAATGGACGTTATCAATGAGCACCAAAGTGTTGATTTTACAAACTAGTATTATGAAATTTCGTGTGATCGGTATTGTTCCTAATTGTGGAAATGGTAGCTTAATAATGTACTAGCTGTCAGGTGTTAGATCCTTATTGTAATTTGATGTGTAGCCCCGAGCTATGGGCGTGGTGAGTACTTATCATATCTCTTAGTTGGAAGGTAAAGTTCCTTGCGTGTAGTAAAATGAGTTGAGACCCAGGAAGACTAAAGTGATTATGCTATGTATATCCTAGTGGAAGGTGTTGTACTAAAATACAAGATTGATGCAAAGTAGGTGGGTGGATTCGGATGTGTAATTGAAGGGTATTTGATATGTGTTATGATGCGAGCAGGTGTAGCGCGGGTTCAGGTATAAATTGTGATAACATGATTCATATAGTATTGAGATTTAATGTTGTTGAAATCCATTGTGATGTCTTGTTGAGTTGTGGATGTATCGTTAGAAGGGTTTGGTGATTCTCTGGCAGGTGGATAGGCCAATTTACAAAGGAAACTCTGCCGAAATTTTTGAAAATTTTGGGACTTAGAAAAGATTTCTGTCACCTAAAGAGAGTAGACTTAACTGTGGTATATGTATAAATGCAAGAATTGTAGAAATGTTAAGGTATCTGATGATTCGAGCCTTTGTCAAGCTTGTAAATGACTTGAGTTTAATCTCACCATAACATTATGGCATCATTTGAGTAAAGAATGCTATGAGCGGCTAAAAGTGCTTTGATGTATGGCTCCGAGCCAAGTTGGGGAGGTTGTTATTGATTAACTGATTACACTGTTGTGTGCTATGTTGATTATGTCTCTAAGTATGTTGGGAAATTCTGATAAAGATTATGGTGCTTCGTAGATATGAAGAAATAATAGGATGGTTTGAACTGCTGCTGGTAAAGAATGTTCGGTGTATAGGAAAGAATGATAGCTAAATGCATATGTATGTAATCATGTTCTGCGGTGCCAGAGTTCTAACAAGGCACGAGTGGTTCTGTTCAATAAGACAGTTGAATTAAGCTGAATAAGCGTGAATGACGCCCATGAATGGCCTTCCGGTGTTCAAGATTTTGCTTGTAACGGTAAGGTGTCTTAAGATTGTGTATGTGGCTAAAGACGGTGCTTCTGTTAGAAGGGATCAAGACTTGTGTAATGATATGTGAATGATGAGATTCTATGTATATATATTGGAGAGTAGTGATAACGAATTCAAAAATCGTGGGAAGTTCGTCAAAATAAAGTATTGTAGAAGTGGTACTCGGGGAAACATTTGAGAGAGTTTTCAGCGGCCTATGGGCTTCAGACCGTGTGGTCTTGTGTACGATTCTCGTGTGGTAACATGAGTTGAGTTATTGTAGTGCTACAGTAAAGGCTAATACTAAGTTTAAAAAATGGTTCAGAAAAGAAATTGAGTAAATGGAGCAACTTGTTAATAAACTGAAAAGGTATGATAGGGATACGATTAACTCCTGGTATGTGTTCGAAGTAATGAGTCTTGCAGCTATGGTGCAACCAAGCTCTTAAGTGCTGGCAGTTGCCCAGCTCAATGTGGGTAGAAGGACACAGTCCTGACAGTTAAACTTATGTAATGAATTGAGAGAAAGAGTTTGTGATGTGTTCTACCGTGGTTTGAAAGTGAGTATATTCCTGGCGGTATGCAAATCATGGAATGCGTAATGACTTTTCTTCTATATGGGATCATGAAAGTCCTTGACTAGTTGAGTGCGTAGATATTTGCGGCGTAGAGAATAGATAGGAGTTTCCATGTTATCTTAGTGTGGTATGGTATATGCGATGTGTTATAGGAAGTTGACAATGGCATGTTCAAGGTTTTGGGGATCAGTTCATAATATATGAGAAGTCATTAAAACTTAATGAGCAGCGCGGGCAGCTGCAGGTAATTTAAGAATCGATCTTTCTAGTGATTAAATTGATATGGCAGGGTATATGGTCAAAAGGGGGCAAGGTAATGTTAATTGATAATATCTAGTGGTATGGTGGTATTCTCGTGTTAGATCGACTATGATGAATGAGTTGTTGATGGCATAAGGAAATTTCTGAATGACTTTCGTGGTATGAATGGATGCTTGATGGGTCTTATGTATTCGTACAGTGAAGTGTGGAATCAGGCACAGTGAATCGTGTGTTATATAGGTGATGGGGACTAGAAGTTCTCGTAATCCGCTTATGCAGTGGTTGTATATCGTGTGTATTGGCATCGTTTAGCGATTACTGGAAATTGGAAGCCCTAGTGGCTCTCTCTTAGCTTGATATGATGAATTTGGGTTATGAGACTTGATTGCACACTGGTTGTCATAAGTCAGGTTGCCTAGACTAATGTGATATGAACTACGTCGCGAATGGCACAAATTGCGTAGCAGAGTGCATCGGAGTATGCTCTAGGAGGGTAGTTGTACCCAGGACCAGCAGACGGCTGGTAGTTATTGCTTCGTCAGTTGGGCCTTCGTGGCAGATATCAATATAGAGGTTTCTACTATTGATTCAGTTCCGGTATTGGGGAACCTTGTCGGATGCGTTTCTTGTGGCTGAGCTTGAGGCTATATATATATATATATATATATATATATATATATATATATATATATATATATATATATATATATATATATATATATATATATATATTGTAGTGAGCAATTTGACTCGGCGTGCATTTTCTTTTGGCGAGATTTATGCGTGGATCGGGTGGCACGCCGCCACGGGTTATTTGGATCGGGTGCCACGCCGCCACAGGTATGGTATCTGGATCGGGTGGCACGCCGCCACGAGTATGATAGTTTGAGCAGTTTGCACGCCGCAACCGTGTAATATGGAGCATAGCTTTTCTATGGGTTACCTTGTGTACTATATTTCCTAGTCTCTGAGGAAAGTCAGTGTTGGGTGTCGCTCAGCGATTGGTGCATCGGTTGTGTCTTTACAAGATTTGATGGCGTATATTAATTGTTTCACCGTGGGTGAGATTGATTGCTTGAGTTCAAACCTAAATCTGTGCGTGGCTGTCTGTTTTGAGAATGATGAGATGACTTGAGGTGCTTCATGGGTAATAGTGTTTGGATGGAATCATAAGTTGTGGCAAAGCCATATGATGTTATGACCTTTCCAGGAGAGTTCAGGTACTCTATTTCTGTAATATGAGACGGGATCTCAATCCTATGTTATTATGGTAGGGAGGAATTGAATTACAGCTCTTCTGTTTGAGTTAGTTGTCATGAGTTGAGTATGTTCATTTATTCCTATTTGAGCCTGTGTTGTGCTCGTCGTGGCCTAGGCCTGTGTGGAGGTGTCATATCACTAGTGCGGTGTTATAATTGAAATGATTGTTGGAGTCGTTAATGAGTGCGGGCATATGTGATTTCAGTTGGTTAGAAATGTATTATCGAGGTTTGGCTCCGAAATCTATTATGGTATCAGTTAAAAGGGAAATGGAATCATGCATGGATGACCTGAGAAACGGATTCGCTATATCGCGTGTTTCAGCTGCCGTGGGCAGGATATGGAGGTATTGGAATAGGACTTTAGCTAACGAGAAAGGTTTTTCGGTAGTATTTGGTTATCGTGGGAAATGGTTGTGATTAGAGGGCATCGTCTCGAGTGATTGAGTTGTTTGGTACACCATAGGATCTCGCCGGAGTGGCGAGTATGGGCTATTACAGTTGGTTCGGGTGTATTTTGAGTATAGATGTGGGAGTCGGATTTGGTATATGATTTCGAGAAATGCAATGTGGTCTATGGTTCAGATGGACTGTGGAAGTTCAGCTATGTTGTGTTATTGGACTTATGATAGATAGGGTGACGTGGTACCACCCCGCATATATGCTTGGTGAGGTCATTCAGCTATTGGGTTGCTTCTAGTACAACTCTGGGTACTCTCGAGGATGAGAGTTTGTTTAAGTTGGGGAGAATGTAACGACCCGGCCCGTTGTTACGGGAGTTATTCATTTAACACTTCAATATGCTAATTTATATGTGTTCGAAAAATTAGGAGCAAATCGGAAGAAATTTAATTAAAAATGAGGCCATAAACCTCTTTATGAGAAAAATATGTTGGAAAAGTCAACTGAATGTTGACCGATGAGTTAGACAGCTCGGAAGTGAATTCTGATGATTCGACTAGTTTCGGGGGATCATTTATGACTTAGGAGAGCAATCGGAATCGAATTCGGAGGTCCGGTATAGTTTTAGGCTTGAATTGGCTAAGGTTGAATTTTGGCGAAAACCGGACGGTAGGTGAGATTTTTATCCGGGGGTCGGAATGGAATTCTTATAGTTTCTGTAGCTTCGTTATGTGATTTTGGATATGTCTGCAAATTTTCAGGTCATTCGGACGTCGTTTGATGGGGTTTTGGATTGAATGTTAGTTTTGGAAGTTTTGAAGATACTTAGGCTTGAATCCGTGTGAAAATGGTGACTTTGATGTTTAGGATGGTGTTTTTATGATTGGAACAAGTCCGTATCGTGTTTTAGAGTATGTTGGTGGTTTTCATTGGGGTCCCGGGGGCCTCGGGATGAATTCGGACCATCAACCGGGCATTTGGAACTTGGAGAAAACTGCAGAAAAATTTGCAGGTTGTGCAGCAGGCCTTAAGCCTTCACGTTCGCGTAGCCCAGGTCGCATTTGTGAAGGCGGGGCTGGCTAAGCCATCGCGTTCGCGATCAGGCTGTCGCGTTCACGTAGGCCAAGATAGTTGAGCTTCGCGATCGCGTTCCTGGAGGTCGCGTTCGCGTCGGAGCGTGAGGAAGGGCATCGCGTTCGCGTGAGGGGCATCGCGAATGCGTAGAAGGAAATATGGGCGAATAGGAACTTGTTCATCGTGAACGCATTGGAGGAGTCGCATTCGCGGAGAGTAAATTGGAGCTGAGCATCACGAACGCGTGGGAGGTCACACGAACGCGTAGAGATTGGGGTCTGTTAGTGAAATTAAATTGCTGAACAGTGTGCTCGCGGGTTCATTCACCAAAAACACAAATATTGAGCCCTAGAGAGAAGAACTCATGGGAAAACACTGGGATTTCATGGGGTAATCATCGGAGGTAAGATTCTTGACTCAAAGACATAATTTTATGGTAGAATTAACATCAATCTTCATGAATTTGGGTAAAAATTGTGAAGAATTGTGGTCTAGGTATTGAAAACGAGATTTTGAGTTTTGAATGGCCATTCGAACTCCAATTTCGAAAACATTATATGCACGAACTCGTGGCGAGACGAGGATCGCATTGGTATAATTTTTTGAATTTTTCGGACAGCGGGCCCGGGGTTGGGTTTTTACCAACTTAGCGTATTTACGTGTATTTCGTATAAATTTAAGTGGGTTATGTTTCTTTGAACCGTAATTGATATAATTGTTGTGGTTTGACTAGATTCAACGCACGAGGTAGCAAATTCAAAAGGAAAAGGCATTGCGGACGACTCTACGACCTGCTAGAGGTGAGTAGTTTGTGTATATGGTAGCCTGAGGGTTCGAAACTCCGGCCTAGCACATTGTGACGCTAGTAGGGTGTGGCTCGCATCCCGTGGCAGGTGCAGGATTGATTGTGACTGGGGATTGAGACTTGGCCCATCCCGGATATGGATAATATGCTATTAGTGATGGAAATACGCTGTGTTTGACATATTTGTGGGTTGTAAGCCTGTTTGGGGCCTTGTGCCGACCGGTAGCATCCCTAAGGGATAGTATATATATGTTATAGCTATACTTGCTTAAGCACTTATCTCAGTCCTGGCTTTGAAATCACAGAATTGAAATGCTAAGTCACCTGTTTTGCGAAAATTAAACAAAAGTTAAAGTATTTTCATAAATTATGAACTGGAATCTGGAAAATAAGTAAATTGAGCTATTTGTGACTTGACTGATTATTGTGGACTGAGGATGGATCAGGCTGCACGCCGCAGCGGTTATTATGATATGAGGATCGGGCTGCACGCCACAGCGGTATTTGCGTTTGGGCTGTAGGAGCCCCTCCGGAGTCTGTACATACCCCCAGTGAGCGCCGTCGACGTTAAATGGATCGGGCTACCCGCCGTAGCGGTTATGTGCATTGCATTTCATCTTTATCTGTTGAATTATTCTATGGTAGCTGTATTGTACTGTTGATTCTAGTTCGTAGGAGATTCGGACTGTAGTTTAGCTTCATATTGTGGTATTTTGTGAATTTCCTACTTTCAGCTGCTTATATATATTTATTACTCACTGAGTACTTAGTACTCACCCCTACTCCCTGCACCTTTGTGTGTAGATTCAGGTACACGTGAGGGATAGACGAGTACTCCAGCTTTTATCAGTATTTATCCGAGTTTCGGAGGTAGCTGCTGGCATTCACAGGACCTGGCTTCTCTTCTTATTCCAGTTTTTCCTTTGTATATACATTCTTCATACTTGAGTATTTGGTTTAGATATTGTTATCCGATCATATTTAGAGGCTCTAGACTCGTGACCCTAGATCTTTGGGTGGTTATTCAGTTTAGCTTTATTGTTGATAATAATTTCCAGGTAATTGATTTGACCTTCATGCTCGGGATGAGAGGGTAAATGGTCGGGCTTGCCTAGTAGTTGTGTTGGGCGCCATCACGACCGGGATTTGGGTCGTGATAGTTATCCTTCTGAAAGAGGATAAATAAAAGATATTAGAAGACAAATTAGACACGGGACGAAATACAACAACGAGTCCCGTATCTGTACAAAGTGAGTTGGAACGTAATTCTAAAGGCAAAATGTATCAAGAATAAACAGATACGAGTTCCGTATCTATTTAAGGCATTCAAAAGTAAAAAGTAAAAAAGCATTTAAAGCATGGATCTGGAGGCAGAAATAAGTCCAAGTTCAATCATTAAATACCTGATACGTTGAAGAATTATCATTTAATAAGAATGATTGTGTAACGACCCATTTAATGTTATTTATTACTCATAATTATATCATTAAAACCTAGGTTTCATTCTCCTACCCAGAGTCAGCTATAAAAGGAGAAAGTTCTACCAATTGTAGACACGATCAACTGTTGAAAGCCTATTGAAATACAATTTTACTTTACTGTTCATTGTGATTATTGAAAGTCTATCATATTTTTCGGTCTCTTGATTACCAGTAACCCGATTTTTCTATTATTTTCTGGTTTTAATCAAAGTTCTATATTTTGGTTAAACACAAAGATCGAGAGGTGTTTGATGATAAAGGAAGACTCATGGGATACGTGAAAAGTTTGAAGTACATCTCCGCTAACAAATCGTCAAACAACGTTAACGACGAATGGTTGATGACTGAGTACTCTTTGTATGATAGCTACTTGTGACGACCCAAAGGGTCATCACTTGTTTTCTCAATCATCTCAAGATTCTGAGGCCTTGAAAACCTCATTTATGTTTGTCACACAGTACGAGACTAGGTTCATTGACCTAGCTCATCATGCCATTGTCATACTTCCCACAGATAGAGAAATGCTGAGAAGGTTTATTGATGGCTTGAATTAGCCAATTCGACTGCAGATGGATATGGGAGCAAGGACTGAAATCACTTTTTAGGAGGCGGCTAATGCAGCCCGTCGGATCGAGATGGCTCTGTCACAGGGAGCAGGTAATAGATTGAATAAGAGGCCTTGTAATACAGGCAGGTTTAGTGCTACCTCATCTGGAGGTAGAGATTCGTATGGTAGAGGCCGTCCTCCTAGGCCTTATCAGTCAGCCCTTCAGGCTTCTCACGGCCCTTCAGGTAGTCGTGATTCTCAGTCACATTACTCTGATCCACAGCTGTACAGTGTGTCACCAACACCTATCAGTGCACAGCCACTTTAGAGTTTCCGAGGTGATCATTCAGGTCATCGAGGTCAGTCCCAATTTTCTCAGTTTCGCGTTCAGATGGGTGTTATGAGTGTGGAGAATTGGGTCGCATCAAGAGGCACTGTCCGAGATTAAGAGGTTCCCAGTCGCAGCAATAGGGTTCTCTTGCTATGGTTCATGCCCCAGTTCCCCCACAGCCTGCCCAACCAACTAGAGGCGGGAGTAGAGGACATAGAGGTGGAGCTAGAGGTCATAGAGGTGGAGCTTAGACTGATAGAGGTAAATACCAGCCAGCAGCTGATCGTCCTATAGATACTGCTCATGTTGGTGGGGCCCAGCCCCGATGTTATGCACTTCCTGCCAGACTAGAGGCTGAGTCCTCAAATGCTGTTTTTACAAGTATTATTTTGGTTTGTGATAGAGAGGCATCATCATTATTTGACCATGGGTCTACATATTCATATGTGTCTTCCTGTTTTGCACCGTACTTGGTTTAGCCTAGTGATCTACTGGGTGTTCGTGTTCATGTGTCTACACCAATAGGCGACTCTATTATGGTTGATCGAGTTCATCGGTCATGTATTGTGGTGATTGAGGGTCTTGAGACCCGTGCTGATTTATTGCTCATAAATATGGTGGATTTCGATATTATATTAGGTATAGATTGGGTATCTCCATATCATGCTATATTAGATTGCCATGCCAAGACTGTGGCCTTAGCTCTACCGAATTTGCCTCGTATAGAGTGAAAAAAAATTTCTGGTCACACCAGCCATAACGTTATTTCTTATGTTAAGGCTCGGCGTATGGTTGAAAAGGGGTGTTTGGCTTATTTAGCCTATGTTCGTGATTCCAGTGCGGAGGTTCCTTCTACTGACTCTGTGCTCGTGGTCCGCGAATTTTTTGAAGTGTTTCCTTCAGACCTATTGGGTATGCCACCCGACAGGGATATTGACTTTTGCATTGACTTGGCTCCAGGCACTCAGCCCATTTCTATTCCCCCATATCGTATGGCTCCGCCAGAGTTAAAAGATTTGAAAGAGCAGTTGCAAGATTTACTTGAAAAGGGTTTCATTAGACCTAGTGTTTCACCGTGGGGTGCGCCGGTATTATTTGTAAAGAAGAAAGATAGTTCGATGAGAATGTGCATTAATTATCGGCAGCTGAACAAGGTGACTATCAAAAATAAATATCCACTCCCGCGGATTGATGATTTATTTGATCAGCTTTAGGGTGCCAAGGTCTTTTCGAAGATAGACTTGAGATCTGGATATCATCAGCTGAAGATTAGGGCATCTGATGTCCCTAAGACAGCATTTCGCACTCGGTACGGACATTATGAATTCCTGGTCATGTCTTTTGGGTTGACAAATGCCCCTGTAGCTTTTATAGAATTGATGAAATGGGTGTTCCGGCCTTATTTAGACTTGTTTGTAATAGTCTTCATTGATGACATATTAATATATTACCGCAGTCAGGAGGAGCATGCGCAACATCTCAGAGTGGCTCTGTAGACTCTGAAAAATAGACAACTATATGAAACATTTTCAAAGTGTGAATTTTGGCTAAGTTCAGTTGCATTCCTGGGTCATATTGTAACGACAACAGGTATTCAGGTTGATCCAAAGAAGATTGAGGACAATGTTTCTCACATGCTGGATGACTCAAAATCACAACGGAAGACAAGATGGAGACCTTACCCTATGTCCATTGTATATTGTAACGGCAGTGGAACCGTAGAAGCGGTTATAGGACCGCAGGTGCGAAAAGTGCTGGAGGCAGAATGGTTGTTTTAAAATCAGGATTTGGCCATTTTCGCTCATGTTTTCTTGGCTTGGACGATTTTTGGGAGAGATTCAAGTGGGATTTTCATCATCAACGATAAGGTAAGCTAACCCCATCCATCTTGAGTTAAATACATCGATTATGTATGGGGTTTAGCACATAAATTGGTAGAAATTTGGGGGTTTTGGTAGAAAGACCTAGAATTTATATTCTTGGAATTTAACCACGATTTTGGATATGGAATTTAGACAAAATCATATATTTGAGTTCGTGAAGCCATGGGCAATCTTTATCTTTGAAAAAATTTCGAATTTCGGGCACGTGGGCCCGAGGGTATTTTTGTCAACTTTTCGATCGGGGTCAGAAATTATTATAAATTGGATTATAATGAGTACCTTAGCATATACTAATGGATTTGCATAATTATTGGCTAGTTTTGGAGCGTTGTGCATCGATTCGAGTTTTCGGAAGGGCGTGAAATGCCTGTTATGGACCTTCGGAGCAAGGTGGGTCTCCTTTCTAACTTTGTAAGAGGAATTGTCCCCATATGTGAGTTAATTGGTTATGTGCTCCTAATTGTGGGGGATACGTACGCACGAAGTGACGAGAGTTCGTGCGTAGCTACTATTTGTCCGGGTAGTCTAGGACCCAAGAGCATGCTATATTTGGATTAATTGTAAACTTATTGATAACTTGAATTGTTTAAATTACCACGAATTAGAAAATAAATTTCTGAAGGGATTAAACGTTATTTTCTTAAATTGTTAAAAGAGAATTAGTTTTTATTTGGATAAAGATGATTCAGTAATATAAGTCTATTAAGATTCTTTCAGAAAGATGATTCTTTTTTTGCTTTTGCTATATAAGTCCTCGTACAAAAAAGATCATTTATTAAAAAGTTAAACTGATAGTATAAGATTGAAGAGCGAAGCTTGCTTACGCTTCAGGAAAGTTTCCCTCGTTGGCTAACCTATACCTAGCAAATACAACCTTTTCGAACTAGACCCTACTATTAAACATTCTAATAAATTAATATAATAATAGAAATAAGTTAGAAAACTAATAGACGAATAAAAAAAAACTACATTTTAAATTTCTACTTAAGCATGCTAAAAGAAAAGAAAAAACTAAAAATATGCCCTAAAGAATGGGGTTAATTTCATACGTGACCACCAAACTTTACAAGTTGTAATAAAGTCATGAAACTAGTTTTTGAACTTTATTGTTTGCAGTAATATAAGTTACAAATTACATAATTATTTTTTTGTATCATTAAAGTGAGCAATTGAACTGTGTGTTAATTTCTTAAAAATTAGTCACCTATCATTTAAGAAAATTAAAACTTGAAAAAAGCAAGCCATTTATTAGTAGGAATGGGATTTCCATCACCTAATCAGGTTGATCTATAAATACTTACTAAAACCCTATTTGCTACGTACAATTGTAGGGTTTAACAACTATAGTATAGTTTTTCATCACAGAAAAAGAAAAGGTTTTCAGCTACATACAATTTTGCTTCGTCATATCCATCGTCCGTCAATATTTGATCAGCAGTACAATGGCAGAAAACTCTTCTTCTCATCGTTCGATGGGTATTCGGTTTCATCCGACGGGAAGAGAAGTGTTGAAGTATCTTGTAGGGTTTGTAGCAGACGAGCCGCTTCCCGCACAGCATGAAGTGATGCAGGTGGCCGATCTTTATGCCGACAAGGAGCCGTGGCAGATTTTCGAAGCTTATGATCATGGGAACAACAAAAACACTCGTTACTTCATAACTCCACAAAAGAAAGAGAAACCTACGCGGAAAAGAGTTTCAAGAACCGTTGGGAAGGGCACTTGGAAGCCTCAAAGCAAAGGCCGAGAGGTGTTTGATGATAAAGGAAGACTCATGGGATACGTGAAGAGTTTGAAGTACATCCCCGCTAACAAATTGTCAAACAATTTGAATGGCGAGTGGTTGATGACTGAGTACTCTTTGTTTGATCGTTATTTGACTGCTAGGGAGATTAAGAATAAAGGTTTCGTAATTTGTAAGATCAAGAAGAAGGGCAAACCTGGTGACAAGAAAAAAGGAAACAATAATATTGAAGAATTTATCACATCGTGTTGCAAGAAGATGTTCTAGTTGAAGACAGTGGAATAAGATCGAGTGGTACTATAGCAAAAGATGATCAAGAGAATAAATATTATCCAATACGTAGAGGGAGATCAAGTTAGAGACCATGTACTTGGTTTGTTGGATTCCCAGAGGATATTGTTGATGTGAATGATCATGAAGAGTATGTTGAAGATGAGGGGATGAAGTTCAAGTCCATTTACATGAAGAATATATTGATTCCGTTCTGCAATCCGAAGATGTTCAAGCTGAAGGCAATGGAATGATGTCGTCGAATGATATTATAGCAAATGATGATCAACAGAATATGGAATACCAAGTCGAAAACAATCAACATGCTACATTCTGTGCTTCTCCGGAAGATGTCGATCTGGATACTATCAACTACGTCTTTTAGTCATAGGATATATTTGCTAGATAATGTAGTTTAATCCCAAGCTAGCTCTTAGATCAAGTTACAAATTACGTGTACTATAATACTATGATTTATCGATATATTTTGAACTTTTCTTATGTTTCTGTGATACTAGTTTTTAACTAGTTAGAGATATATGGTCGACATATTAAAGATGGTCGTCGTTCATAGTTTATGTAGTACTACTTGAACATAATACTACTGAAAGTTCTGCAAAATTTGTTGTTGTTTCTGTTTTTCTCTCAGAGAGATAGTGCTCACTTGTAATATTTTGGCGTTGATTTCCTGTTTTAGCTGCCTAGTTGGAGTATTTAGTTTTCAAGATTATGTGTGCTAGCTCATTTTGGGAAGTAGTACTAGTATTAATTAATTATGGTCTAGTTAGCAGAAAGAGTGTTTCTTCAAGGAGGAGCTGTAGTGTTTCAGAAAGTATTTAGATCAATAATCATCTAAATATCCACAGCGAGATTTCAGGGAGTCAATGACAGTGGAGAATAATATGTGGGTATCAAAGGATTTGGAAGAACTTCTTGCTTTTCATTTTTCATATGATCTCGTCATCAGTAACATTATCTTAAGCTAAAGCAAATTAAATATGAATCTATTAATTCCCTTTAATTTTCTCATAGTCATGATATGTGAAGTAGTATAATTTTCACAAAAACTTAACACCAATATAATTAATTGTGAAGGTAGGCTGCTTGAAACAATATTGCAGAAAATGTTTATATATTAACAAAAGGAATATTAAATCCAGACAATAAAATTTAATTACATATGAGGGTTGCCTTGGATATATATTAACAAATGGGAAAACTTAACATATCAGAAAAGCAAAGATATTGGATCAAAATAGATAGAAAGGATCAATTGTAAGATATATAATTAGGGGAGAAATCAAGGGCACGTTTCTTTTATGATTGTTGTTGTGGTTCCTCTGCATTTTCAGGCTCCTTATTATTATTCTCTTCTTCAGCTTCATTTTCTTCAGTGTCATTTATTGGTGTCACAGCAGCACTACTCTTCTTATTATTAGCAGCTTTGAGGACATGTTGGTAATTTCCTTTTTCCATGAAGAGCTGAGCAAAATGGTGTTTGCAATAGAGATTTCCATCAAGGGAAGCATATGTTGCATGGGTAAGTGGACACCCTCCATGTGCACACTTGAAACATGATTTGTGGAATGATTCTCCTTCCATTGTCACCTGTGTAAGATATATAGTTAAGAGTTTACGTTTTATGTATCGTTATTGATAAGTCGAGGGTCGTTTGGAAACAGCCTCTTTGCCCTTTCGGGTAAAGGTAAGGCCTGTCTACATATTACCCTCTCCATACCCCACCTTGTGGGGATATACTGGGTTGTTGTTGTTGTTGTATCGTTATTGATAAGTTTTTTACATCGTTTAGGTTGGACTATAATAACATATAATTCATCGTAGCAAAATTCTAATATGTCATAAACCTTTTATTTAAGTGAAAAATGATTGTTTTATACCTTTTCAAGTGGGTAAACAGTTTTGTCGCAAGCAGCACATTTATCTTGAGTTCCGGAGAACATAGCAGATAGTTTGCTTGGAGCCCTTGTCTGCACAAAATAAAAACAAATTAAATTATTAGCTAAGAATGTTAAAGAAACAACTATTAAGAGAAAAGTCAAAATGTGATGATGTAGAAATGTGAAGTTGTGAAATATAAAGAAAACATACCAGTGAATTTTGTCTCTCAGCCTTAGCTGCTCAAATGTTAATTAGAAGATGATTAGTAGAAATGAAGATAAAAATAGACTTAGGAAAAATGTAGTAAATTAATTAATTAAAAAGGATGTCTTACAATTCTGAAAATTCTTGGTAAAGTTTCCAGATTCCTTAAAAAGCTGTTCGAAATGAGCTTTGCAGTAGAGGACTCCTTCCATGGAAGAGTAGTTGCTCATCTGCCAAAAATAATAAAATGCTAGCTTATTGTAACACAAATAAGAAACACAAAAACAATGAGGGACATTGATTTATAAATTCTTAATTAATAATCAAATGACGATTACAACTTAATCTACGTACGTAATTGCATTCGAGATTTTCGCCCTTCAAGATCTTAAAAACTCCCACATAAAACAGAAGTTGAGATCTAGAGATGAAAATGTGTTTTTCTTCTTCTTGTTTTATACGAAGTTTTGACAAGTATATGTAGCTGGTTCAAAGCCGGGGCCGTTATAATTGCGGCCACCATTCCTTCAATCATTTGTTATGTTATCATGTCGCCAATTTCCTTAACTTATCAGCATTAGGCAGACATATACGGTCCTCATACATCAATTGTCTTATAACTTTATTATTGCAAGAATATAGCAATCGAAGAGTTATTTCATCTGCTATGCTATCAGGTCGCCAACTTCCTTAACTTATCAGCATTAGGCAGACATATACGGTCCTCATACATCAATTGTCTTATAACTTTATTATTGCAAGAATATAGCAATCGAAGAGTTATTTCATCTGCTATGTGTATAATCAGTAGCAAACCAGAAATATTTTCAAAGGGTGAAATGAGTGAGAGGCATAGGAAGCGTGCATGAAGGGCAATAAGTCTGGTTAAGAAAAGTCTAGTTATGACAGATCCACCGAATACATATGCATAATTTGCAAAACTGACCTTAAAATTTATAGTTGATTGATTGATTCGGGTATATGGAAGGTGGGGACAAGTAGATGCGGAATCGGGATTTTAAATTTTATAGTTATTGTATTGAACTCATTATGTTTTTTAAAGTTATGATCACATTTACTAATTTTGCAGTGTTAACGAATTCTTATAGATAAATTTTACTTCGTATCGAAAGTTATGAATTCAGTTGAACCTGTTATTTACGCACTACATCCGGTCCTGTGGCTGTGAGCAAGAAAAAGGAAAGAAAATAGAAAAAAAAAAGAGTAAATATGAAAAAAGAGAACATACCACAAGAGTGCCTTTGCAATGGCTACATTTGAAGCAGGATTTATGATAAGTAACACCATCAGCAGACAACAAATCAACAAAGTAAACAGTCTTATCACAAGCTGAGCATTTATCCAAAGTTCCTGTGAATGCCATTTTTATCTTTTATTTACTTTTTTTCTCCTTATTATTATTTACAGAAGCCTGAAAATCTTCAATCTCAATAACTAGTCAGAGTTAGAAATATGGCAGAGAAAAAAAATACTTTTAATTATGAACAAAGCTCTTCTGCCCTCTTATATCTAACCTGCTTTGTTATTGAGATCAAACAAAAAACAAAAAAGGCACCCTCTCTATCTCAGCTTGTAATAGAGAATTTGCAATCTTTTTCATGTGGAAAATAATTATTACGTGCTAGAATTCTGCTATTACACCGTTAACTTAATGACACGTGATTGGGAGATCCAAATATTAGGAGCTCAAAATAAATTTCTTTACCTCTCAAATATGGTGGATGATATTATCTTGGATTTGAGTGAAATTAGGCTCTTCTTTGACTCTTTCTCATCACAAGATTGTATTATTTCTTGGTAGTTTAGTTAAACTTGTTTTATCTTTTGCTTTTTCTTAACCATATGCTTATATAATTTTTTTATTACTACACTGTTTCCTTGAAAATTTGATGTTCATTAGACCTTCGCCTAAGAAAATATCACTACCAGAAAATACCTTTTTTCCGACTACAAATTCCGACTACAAAATATCAGTCAGAATTTTCCGACTACTGTAGTCAGAAAAGTCATATTTATTTTTCAACTTATGTTTAAGAATTATTTCGACTACGTTTCTGACTAAAATAACCATAAAATTTTGCGAGAAATTGCGCGCTAAAAGTTTTCCGACTACCGTAGTCAGAAACATTAGATAATCAATTCAATTATATTAAAGCAAAAATAAAAAAATATTATAAAGATAATAATATATATTAAAAAAATTAAATAATATATAGCTTCTGACTATAGTAGTCGGAAAATACTGTAGTATACCAAATTTAATTAAAAGCACAATATTTAGTTTATTAAAGCAAAAATAAAAAAGTATTAGGAAGATAATAATATAAATATAAAAATTGAATAATATATAGTTTCCGACTACAGTAGTCAGAAACTTTAAGTTATTTTCCCGAATTCCCCTTTTCCACAGTATCTCTCTTATTGCGTTCTTACTGCGTCTCCGACTCATCAGTACTGCGCCGGCAAAATCGCAACTTTCTCAACTGCGCCGGAAAAATCGGCGACGGCGACGAAGAATTCATCAGGTACTCTCTCTTTCCTGTCTAATCTTTGGCCAAGACTAGGTTTCGATTTTAGTGTACAAAATCAATGGCATCACTAGGGTTTCAATTTTTTGTCAAAATCTGCTGAGGTCTTAATTAAGTACTACTTTTTTTTAGCGACGGATTAGGGGTGTGTTGGTTGGTCATGTGTTTGTAATTCACGGGAGGTAAAAATAGGAATATTTAAGAAAATGGAATTCAATTGAAAGTTGTTCATGTATTGTTGCTGGTTTGCGGTATATGCTCGATTCTATCGCTGTTGTATTTCTGTCTCCTTTCAAGTTCAGTTGTTGGAATTCTTATTAAATTGTAATCGTCGAAAGTTTGAATATATTGAGAGCAATTTCAGGTTCAATTCTTTCCTCTCTCATTTCTGATGGAAACTGGTTTAGTCTGTTGTTTGTGCGTATATATTAAACTGTGTTGCGATTTCATTTAGACTTAATCTACTTGATTTTGCGCTATTATATTGGCTGAAGTTTAGATTATTATGTTCGAATCAGATCCTGTGATAGCTTGCTATTTGAATTCGGATGTCATGACTAGTATTTTTGAGGAACTAAAGTCATAGTTTAGTTCAGATAGACCTTATAGATAATTCATAAAATAATTTCAAAAATAAAAAAATATTGGTTGTTTGACCTTTCACCACGTAAATGTCAAAGTTGTATAATAACAGCTCTTCAAATTTAACTCGGTTAATGTCATCTCTAATCAAGCTTAGCTTGTAATATGTTAGCAATGATTTGCTTGGTAAGAGTTCACTCTTTCTCTTCCTTCCTGATTCAAAATGCATGTTTGAGAGATTAGCTCAATGGTTTTATTAAAGCTACTGTAAGTTTAAAAATGTTACAGATAAGCTTGTTACCTTTATGTTTAGCCAACAGTTTGCGGGAAATGTATCCCAAAATGGCAATGGTTGTCGAGCCAATTGGGACTACGATCCCAATGGCTACTTAATGTTCCTTCTTTTGATCTGCATTTCCAAACATATACGTTATTGTACATATATTCTGGCATGCAGAGCTCAACCAAACTTACGTTTTTGTTTTGAGACAGCAAGCTAAAGAATGCAAACATAAGTGAAAAATAGGTACTCCATTACCTTGTTTAGTATATGCAAGTCGAAGGAATAAATCAGCCCCACCCCTGGGAACTTCTGAATATCAATTAAGCTCCCCTCCCAATTCATGCATCCTATGCCTATGTAATATGAATAAGATATGCAGGAGAAATTCCTCAAGCAACCACTTTCACAATCTTCTTTATCCAAAGAACATTGTTTGGTATTTCCCATGATTTTATCTTCTTCCTTTATTGTTGATTCTCAGTAGAACTTACTGGATGTTCTTGTTACTGTGTTGTAATGTGGAGTTGTGTGTACTTCTAATTCAACCTAGCACTTTTTAGTAATCGAGACAGAGCATGGCACCACCTTGTTCTCCTCAGATAGCCTTTCCCTTTCCCTGGTTACTGCAATAATCTGGAGGCAAGCTGTTACTTCTTTTAATTGAATGGTTGTTCAACAACCTTGAAGCCTATATTTTTCTCAAGTTGGTGGTCCTTTTAACAGTAAACTTATGGTGCTTAGGCTTCTTTGATGTTTAAGCTTCATTCATTGCTCGGCTTTCTCGCTTATCCGTAGTTCGATGTTCATCATTCTCGATTGCACTCTCTAGTATTGAATATACTCCTTTAGTTGCCATTGCCTCATGTTGATTACCACTCTGTTTTCGTTGAGTTTTAACCACATTTGTCTGATTTTCTTTCTTGGTTGCCCACTCATTGCCACACCCATTATCACTTTGTATGACAAGTGCAATCCCCGGCTTTGATTTCCATTCCTGCTTATGTATCACCTTCTTAATATTTTTCTCTTTGTGCTTATTCTTCTGATTGCAATTATGTCTTACTTGGAGACATTTATCACAATATTCTAGCATTCAGTCATACCAAACTTCTTAATCAAATATTCTTCCAGTTGGGTTCTGTACTTTGATAACCTAAAGTAGGGGCATTGTTACATCTATTTCCACTAGAACTCTAGCAAATGAGATCCTCTCAACCTATGTTGTGCATTCATCTGCGTATATAGGATTTTCCAATACACTGCCGATCCTACAAAGTGATTCCATTACCCAACAATTTAACGACAAGTTTGGAAACTGCACCTACAATGGAATCATTCTCAAAACTTCATCATTGAAATTAAAATCTGCTTCCCATGGCTTAATTATAATTGGCTTGTTATTTGTTATATGAGCACCTGAGTATAAGACTTCATCTATGTCTTCCAAGGTGTTAAACATCACAGCAAAATATCCATCATTATGGAAATAGATCTTCGGTTTAGCAGGAAAGTTCCATTTCTTGCCTATGTACCTTTCCAGTGCACCTATAGATGGAGTAACACCCACAACATACAAGATCACAGCCTGCTTCCACTTCACTGATCCTTTTCCAGCTCCAACTGGTTAAGTTTTGTAATCTTCTCACCTTCCTGTTTCAAAAGGGTAGCTCATTGGACACCGGGGGATCTACGAGTTTTGCTGCGCATCGACAGAGATTGGTAATGTTCACTAGAAATCTTAATTTCTCACTTTTCCTATGTCCATATATGGTCCATTTCTATTTTTTGTGGGCTTGTTTTTCGCATTTGAATTCATTAAGTTTAGAGTAATATTATAGTACATGTGTATTCCATGGGAGAAATTTAAAAATAGTCATCTGGTCGTTCAATCTAGTTTCAAAAGTAATCAAAATTTAGTCACTTTTCATGTAAAGGTAAATCTGAGCAAAAACACTGTTCAAAACCCGAAAAATACGATAGTATATTATATTGGAGTTCCAGCATAAGTATGCTTGAACTCCAGCGTATTATACCCGAGTTCTAGCATAACACTACAAGAAAAACGGCCTTTAAGGAAGGGAAATCGGGTCCCGAAAAGTAAATATCTGGTCCTAAAAAAGTTAATTACGAAGGGAAAAGACTTGTCGTAACCCGTCGTAATAGCCTCCGTCGCTAAATGTCAATAACGACGGGTCTTAATACCTGGTCGTTAAATCATTTTAGCGACGGATAAGAAAGCTGGTCGAAAATAGTTTTAAAGACCATATTTCTCGTCCCTAGTAGGCGATGAAAAAAAGTTATTCCCGTCGCGAAATCTCTTTAGCGACCAACTATATCTGGTCCTAAATTTCCTTTAGAGACGGATAGAAAACCTGGTCACGAATAACATTTAGAGACTACATTTCTCGTCCCTAACAGACTGTCAAAATATATATATTTGTTTCGTTAAATCATTTTAGCGACCAACAGCAACTGGTCCTAAATTATCTATTAGAGACCGACAAAACATCTGGTCGTTAAATCATTTTCGCGACCAACGTTAAATTGGTCCTAGATTATTTTTAGAGACGACGTCCCTATCTAAAATAATTTTGTAATTTAGCAAAATATTCATGGTCTATTAATAACCATGAGTAGTCCTAAAAGCTCAATGCAACAAAGGTAATTTTTATCAATAAATATCAAATTGGTATTGAAAATTTCAGATATAAAAAGATAATATATAAAGTTTATATTCCATGATGATGTTACTTTGTATATTTTCTCAACACCTCAACAAAAAAAACGCAGCTAACATCTTGAGGTAGACTATGATATCAAGTTTTACATAATATTTTTAGCAAAATAATAATAGCTTGTGCATCTTCTAAACTTGTATCTTGACTTGTAGCTTCAATATTCAAAACCTATTAGTACAAAAGTTTTAAAATAATAAATAACTATTGGTAAAATAATATATATAATTTTATATGAGCAATAGTTAAATTGCTTACCCCAAAAGCAATCTAAATTCACAAGGTGTTATCCAGCAACATCAACAAAGCTAGAACAATATTTAATAAAATTAATTAGAGAAGCTTCAAAGGGAGCACCACACCAAAGGCTACACATAGAGATTATTAGACTACTTGCATACATTGGAAAGAAATCATATTTGCAGCTCAATAGAAATCTTCATATATGCAGTAGTGCAGCAACTGGGAATCTCAAAAGGCAAGCAGGAAAAAAGAAAAAAGTGCTCATAATATTTAATAGAAATGGGCACTATCAGTGTCAATGTACAAGAGTTGGGAGGATACACATAAGGGTGGAATGGTATGAAAGCAAAATGATGATTACAAGTAGGAATATAGGAGAAAGGATGCCCCTCCATCAACAAGTAGGAATATAGGAGAAAGATTTTCCCTCCATCAAACTCCTTCTTACAACAAAGCAATCTAAAATAAATAAACCCCAAGTCTCCGAAAGGGATCACAAATAGAGAACAACAGCAGTAATGGTTTAGGATCATTGAAACGACCACGGAACCAAACAAACTTCAATTATCCAAATTGAAACATCTAATCATTCATAATATACAATAGGACCAGCTCAAATCATGAAAAATAAATCTAACACATGAAGCATTCATAACCCCTAATTAAGCAGAATAAACAAACAAGTCAATAATTAGTCCCAAGAATCAACGAGTATATAACGTTGATGAAATAGGAAACGATGTCGAAAAATGGACCTTTCAACAGATAAATATTCTTCGACGCAACAGGAACAAAGATCTGTCGGACTTTGCATGAAGTAACCACGACTGAAGACGACACCTAAAACTTCGACGGAGCCTCGAAACTCGACTGGTGCTCAAACTCGAACATTACAACATCCTCATGTATCGGTTTGGGATTGGTTTCAGGTTGAGGCAGCAATGGATGAGGGATGGGAGGCCATTTTCTGAGATTTTCTGCAGTGTTGGTATATGTGTGTATGTACTATAGTTTCCATCAAGTTCTTGGTCAAGAGCATATAATTTCAGTTCAAACAAAAGAGTTTATGCATGCATCCAGCTCCAAGTCTGCTCGTTTTGAGTCTAATGGTGAAGCTTTTCAAAATCTCGCCGTTAATGGTGATAAGCCGAAGAATATGGTTGTGGGACGGGCCGCTCTTTGGTCAACAGAGACGAGAAGGAGTAGAACAGCGTTAATTGGGGTCTCAAGGAGGATAGTCGCTAGAGTAGTTTTGTTGAATCAGAGAGGCGACGATGAGGGATTATATTGTGAATTGCGGCAGAAGAAGATGAAGCTAAGAGTGTTTTTTTTTTGTTGAGAAAGAAACTATGGGTGGTACTACATGAAGAGAGAACAACGAGGGTCCCTCTTTCGGATTTGCTGCAGTAAAGAATGATCCGAAAGAAAATTCTTCATTACTGCAGCTCGTTACTGCTACAGCACGTTACTGCAGGCCGTTACTGCAGCTGAGAACTTGTTACTGCAGCAGATCGCTACTGCAGCAGGTCGTTACTACAACTGAGAGGTCGTTACTGCAGCAAAGTGATTTCCTGATATAGTTCCATAAATGTCACGACCCGGATTTCCCACCATCGGGGTCATGATGGCGCCTACTAAATGGAAGCTAGGCAAGCCAAATATTAATTACATCTCCATTAATTACTAGTTTCTTATTATTAAAAATATAAATTTCAGCGGAATAATCAAAATTAGCGGAAGACTTAATCAAGTATGATAAAGAAAACCCAAACATGATACACTACCCAAGACTGGTGTCACAATACTCACGAACTTCTAAGAATAATACACATAATTGTCTGAAAGAAAATACAAGTTGTTTATCTCGATTACATGAGATAACAGAATGAAAAGCATAGATAGAAGAGACAACGGGTCCTGCGGACGCCTGCAAGGCTACCTCGTAGTCTCCGTAGTTGAAAAATCCACAAGTCTCTACTGCCGCTGCTGCTGTCCGTAACCTGTATCTGCGCAAAAAGAGCGCAGAGTGTAGTATCAGCACAACCGACCCCATGTGCTGGTAAGTGCCTGGCCTATCCCAGCGAACTAGTGACAAGGCTAAGGCCAGTCACCCACTTAAACCTGTACAGTTGCAATATAGACATATATATATACAATACATTTATAAGGAAATACTCTGCTCTGAAATAACAGTCAATAACTCACGATATCCATAATAATCTAATCAACATAATAAATCTTACTTCCATGTCTCAATTCCTCTCTCATTTCATATCTCGTGGTAGGCGTACCACCCGCTCCCAACTATCACTGTAATTATATCTTGTGGTAGGCGTACCACCCGCTCCCAAATATATCAATACTTATATCTTGTGGTAGGCGTACCACCCGCTCCCAAATATATCAATAGGCTACCGGCAACTATGGCCAATGCCAAGATTTAAAATCACTTTGTGGTCGGCGTACCACACGATCCCAAATATATATCAATAATTATATCTTGTGGTAGGCGTACCACCCGCTCCCAAATATATATCAATAGGCTACCGGCAACTATGGCCAATGCCAAGATTTAAATCACTTCGTGGTCGGCGTACCACACGATCCCATTTCATAAATATATATATATTACCGGCATTTAGCCAATAATCTCTATATCAACAATATTTATAATTACCGGTTTTAAACCAATAATTTATAATAATTTCAACAATTTACCTTCATTACCGGTATAACACCAATAATTCTTATTCAACAATTTATTCATAACTAAATTCATATTCCTACAAACTAGGATAGAACAAACACTTACCTCGAAAGTCTACGAACGATTCAATCCGTAGCAATGCCTTTTCCTTTTGAATTTGACTTCAATCCAATCGTATCTATACACAATTGATTTAATATCATCAATTCTACTTATCAAACTAGTTCATATTGCTAAATATGATTTTTACAATATTCTGCCCGGAATAGTAAAAATCGACCCCGAGCCCACATAATCGAAACTCAAGTTTCGAACCAAAATAAGTTCACCCAATCTTCCATGAGTTCAAATATACAATTTGTTCTTAAATTCGACTCCAAAACGAGGTCTAGATCGCAAATTCATTGAAAACCCTTACTATACTAAATTCTCAATCTTTCTACCCATTTACACCTATTTAAGCTTAGGAATTCAAATAATATTGATGGAAAATGAAGAAAACGAGATAAGAATCACTTACCCAAGAAGTTTGGTGAAGAATAGCTCAAAAATCGTCCAAGGGGCTGTGAAGAAGGGGTTGAACAGAAATGGGATTTGTTATCCCGTTTCTGTTCTGTTTTGGGATTAAAATGTCTGGGCAAAAGTTTGCCCTTCGCGTTCGCGTGGACAGTGTCGCGTTCGCGAAGGGTTGGGCAAAATGGGCATCGCGTTCGCGTGGACATAGTCGCGAACGCGAAGGGTTGGACTGAAATGCGTCGCGTTCGCGTGTACACAGTCGCGAACGCGAAGAATAAAATCCGGGCTTACAAATTGGCCTACGCGAACGCGTGGCACCTTACGCGAACGCGTAGAGGAAAATGGCTGGGTCCAAATTTGTTGTACGCGAACGCGATCCTATGGTCGCGAACGCGATGAAGGGAAGAAGTTGGCCATCGCGAACGCGACCGCCTGGACACGAACGCGATGAAGAATTGACTGCTGCAGATTTCTGCAGTTTTCTTAAGTTCAAAAACACCCCGAACCACCTCCGAAACACTCCCGGGCCCTCGGGGCTCCAAACCAAATATGCACACTAACTTAAAAACATCATACGAACTTGCTCGCGCGATCAAATCGCTAAAATAACATCAAAATCCATGAATTGAGCCTTAAAACTCAAGAATCCTTCCAAATTTTCATAACTTTCAAAATTTCCAATTTAAGGCCGAAACACGTCAAACGACGTCCGTTTTCAACCAAACTTTACAGGAAGCACTTAACCAATATATATGACCTGTACCGGGCGTCGGAACCAAAATACGAGCCCGATACCAGTACTTTTTAATAAAAATTCAGTTTCATTTTCCTTAAACATTTTCAGAAAACAATTTAACAGAAAAATTCTTTTACT
This sequence comes from Nicotiana noctiflora, assembly GCA_032618575.1. Classification (NCBI taxonomy): domain Eukaryota; kingdom Viridiplantae; phylum Streptophyta; class Magnoliopsida; order Solanales; family Solanaceae; genus Nicotiana; species Nicotiana noctiflora. The sequence goes on along the minus strand of JASVEL010004252.1, from coordinate 60,259 downwards.
GGGGTTCTAGACCTCGGATTTCAATTCCGGACATATGCCCAAGTTCCATATTTTTCTACGGATTTTCTGAGACAGTCAAATCACGGATCCGGGTCCGTTTACCAAAAATGTTGACCAAAGTCAACCATATCAATATTAATATCAAAATTCTTCTACTTTTTCACATATTTCACATATTTCAACATAAATATTTTCCAGCTTTGTGCCCGGATTGTGCACGCAAATCGAGGCAACTATAAATGAGGTTTTCAAGACCTCAAAAGCTCGGAATGATTAATAAAACAAGTGATGACCCTTCGGGTCGTCACAATCTCCACCTCTAAAACAACCGTTCGTCCTCGAACGGACAAAAGAAAGAAGTACTCGAGTCAGGAAACAAGTGTAGGTAGCGGCTCCGCATATCGGACTCGGACTCCCATGTCGATGCCTCGGGAGGCTAACCTCCCCACTGAACACGAACAGAAGGAAAACTCTTCGACCTCAACTATCGAACTCGCCGGTCTAGAATGGCTATCGGCTCCTCCTCGTAAGATAGATCCTTGTCCAATTGGACAGACCGAAGTCTAACACATGCGTGGGATCGCCGTGGTATCTCCGAAGCATAGATACATGAAAAACCGGATGCACGGCTGATAAGCTAGGCGGCAAAGCTAATCTGTAAGCCACCCATCCCACTCTATCTAGAATCTCAAATGGGCCAATATACCTAGGGCCGAGCTTGCCCTTCTTCCCAAACCTCATCACACCCTTCATAGGCGACACTCGGAGCAATACTCGTTCGCCAACCATGAAATCTACATCTCGAACCTTACGATCCGCATACGTCTTCTGCCTGGACTGAGCTGAACGCAATCTCCCCTGAATAGTCTTGACCTTATCCAAGGCCTCCTGAACTAAATCTGTACCCAGCAACCGAGCCTCTCCCGGTTCAAACCATCCAACTGGTGATCGACATCGCCTACCATACAACGCCTCATACGGAGCCATCCGGATGCTAGACTGGTAACTGTTATTGTAGGCGAACTCTGCTAATGGCAGAAACTGGTCCCACGAGCCTCCGAAATCAATAACACAGGCTCGAAGCATATCCTCTAGAATTTGAATAGTCCTCTCGGACTGGCCATCCGTCTGAGGATGAAATGCTGTACTCAACTGAACCTGGGTGCCTAACTCCTGCTGGACCGCTCTCCAAAACCGCGAGGTAAACTGCGTACCCCGATCAGAGATAATAGATACTGGGACTCTATGGAGACGAACAATCTCCCTAATGTAAACCTCTGCTAACCTCTCCGACGAGTAGGAGACAGATACTGGAATAAAATGTGCTGACTTGGTCAGCCTATCAACAATGACCCAAATAGCATCAAATTTCCTCCGAGTCAAAGGAAGTCCAGTAACGAAATCCATAGTGATCCGCTCCCATTTCCACTCGGGAATTTCAATCCTCCGGAATACACCACCAGGTCTCTGGTGCTCATATTTCACCTACTGACAATTTAGACACCGAACGACATACGCAACGATATCTTTCTTCATTCTGCGCCACCAATAGTGCTGACGTAAGTCCTGGTACATCTTCGCGGCGCCCGGGTGAATAGAATACCGCGAACTGTGGGCCTCTGCTAATATTAACTCTCGAATCCCTTCGACATTGGGCACACAAACTCGACCCCGCAATTTCAATATCCCATCATCATCTAGATTTACCTGTGTGGCACCTCCCCGCTGTACTGTATCTCTCAACTCACGCAAATGAGGATCATCAAATTGCCTCTCACGGATACGCTCTAATAAAGAACAACGAGCGACCGTGCAGGCTAACACCCTGCTAGGCTCATAAATGTCCAATCTCACGAACCGGTTGGCTAATGCCTGGACGTCTAGAGCCAATGGTCTCTGACTGACCGGAATATATGCAAGACTACCCATGCTGGCGGACTTTCTACTCAATGCATCGGCCACCACATTGGCCTTACCTGGGTGATATAAAATAGTAACATCATAGTCTTTTAGCAACTCTAGCCACCTTCTCTGCCTCATATTCAACTCTTTCTGCTTAAACAAATACTGAAGACTCTTATGATCGGTGTATACTTCACATGCTACACCATACAAATAATGCCTCCGGATCTTCAATGCGTGAATAATCGCCGCCAATTCTAGATCATGCACTGGATAGTTCTTCTCATGAATCTTCAACTGCCTCGAAGCATAGGCAATAACCTTGCCATCCTGCATTAACACTGCACCAAGCCCAATACGGGAAGCATCACAATAAACAGTATAAGGTCCCGTACCTGTGGGTAAAACCAATACCAGTGCTGTGGTCAAGGTTGTCTTGAGCTTTTGAAAGCTTGCCTCACATTCATCGGACCATTCAAATTGAACACCCTTCCGGGTCAATCTGGTCAGTGGGGTTGCAATAGACGAAAATCCTTCTACGAATCGGCGATAATAACCCGCTAATCCCAAGAAACTCCGAATATCTGTGGCTGATGTCGGTCTAGGCCAGCTCTTGACTGCCTCAATTTTCTTCGGATCAACCTGAATACCTGCTGCCGTCACAATATGACCCAGGAATGCAACTGAACTTAGCCAAAATTCCATTTTGAAAATTTTGCATATAGTTGGCTATCTCTCAGAGTCTGTAAGGCCACTCTGAGATGTTGCGCATGCTCCTCCTGACTACGGGAATATATTAATATGTCATCAATGAAGACTATTACAAACAAGTCTAAATAAGGCCGGAACACCCGATTCATTAATTCCATAAAAGCTGCTGGAGCATTTGTCAACCCAAAAGACATGACCAGAAATTCATAATGTCCATACCGAGTGCGGAACGCTGTCTTAGGGACATCAGATGCCCTAATCTTCAGCTGATGATAGCCAGATCTCAAATCTATCTTTGAAAATACCTTGGCACCCCGAAGCTGGTCAAATAAATCATCAATTCGCGGAAGTGGATATTTATTTTTGATAGTCACCTTGTTTAACTGTCGATAGTCAATGCACATTCTCATCGAACCATCTTTCTTCTTTACAAATAATACAGGTGCACCCCACGGCGAAACACTGGGCCTAATGAAACCCTTTTCAAGTAAATCCTGCAATTGTTCCTTCAATTCTTTTAACTCCGGCGGAGCCATACGGTATGGGGGAATGGAAATGGGCTGAGTGCCTGGAGCCAAGTCAATGCAAAAATCAATGTCCCTATCGGGCGGCATACCTGGCAAGTCTGAAGGAAATACTTCAGGAAATTCGCAAACCACAGGCACAGAGTCAATAGAAGGAACCTCAGCACTAGAATCACGGACATAGGCCAAATAAGCCAAGCATCCCTTTCCAACCATACGCCGAGCTTTAACATAAGAAATAACATTACGGCTAGTATGACCTGAAATTCCTTTCCACTCTATACGAGGCGAATTCGGCAGGGCTAAAGTCACAGTCTTGGCATGGCAATCTAAAATAGCATGATAAGGAGATAGCCAGTCCATGCCTAGTATAATATCGAAGTCCACCATATTTAGGAGTAATAAATAAGCACGGGTCTCAAGACCCTCAATTACTATAATACATGACCGATGAACTCGATCAACCACAATAGAGTCGCCTACTGGTGTAGACACATGAACAGGAACACTCAGTGGATCACTGGGCCTGAATCAAGTACGGTGCAAAATAGGAAGACACGTACGAATATGTAGACCCAAGGTCAAATAATGCTGATGCCTTTCTATCACAAACCAAAATAATACTTGTAATGACGGCATCGGAAGACTCACCCTCTGGTCTGGCGGGAAGTGCATAACATCGGGACTGTGCCCCACCACCCTGAGCAGTATCTCTAGGACGATCAGCTGCTGGCTGGTCTCTACCTCTATCGGTCTGAGCTCCACCTCTATGACCTCTACCTCCACCTCTATGTCCTCTACCTCCGCTTCTAGCGGGCTGGGCAGGCTGTGAGGGAACTGGGGCCTGAATCATGGCACGAGAACCCTGCTGGTGAGATCTGTCAGAAGCTCGAGGGCAATACTTTGCAATGTGCCCAAGATCACCGCACGTAAAACAAGCCCTCGGCTGCTGAAAATAGCAAAGTGGTGGTGCACCGATAGGCTGCTGATCAGAGTAGCGTGGCCGAGAATTACGATCACCAGAAGTATCATGAGAAACCTGAAGAGCTGAGTGATAAGACTTAGGAGGATAGCCTCTATCATAAAAATCTCTATCTCCAGACGAGGTACCACCGAATCTACCCGAATTACGAGATTTCTTATCTGATCCATGTCTCGCTCCCTGTGACAGAGCCATCTCGATCCGGCGGGCTGCATTAGCCGCCTCCTGAAAAGTGATTTCAGTTCCTGCCCCCATAGCCATCTGTAGCCGAATTGGCCGATTCAAGCCATCAATAAACCTCCTCACTCTCTCCCGATCTGGTGGGAAGTATGATAATAGCATGACGAGCCAGGTCCATGAACCTAGTCTCGTACTGAGTGACAGACATAGAACCCTAATGAAGACGCTCAAATTGTCTGCGCATAACCTCCCGTTGAGTTGCTAGAAGGAACTTCTCCAAAAATAATTCTGCAAACTGCTCCCAAGTCAAAGATGACGATCCCGCTGGCCTGGTTAGACAATAATCTCTCCACCAAGTCTTGGCGGAACCGGATAACCGAAAAGTAGCAAAATCCACACCATTAGTCTCCACAATACCCATAGTACGGAGAACTTCGTGGCAGCTGTATAGGAAATCCTGTGGATCCTCTGAAGGAGTGCCACTGAATGTGGTAGTGAACAGCTTGGTAAACCTGTCCAATCTCCATAGAGCATCAACAGACATAGATGCACCATCACTAGCCTGAGTCACTATGCCAGGGTGAACTGCCCGAGCTGGCTGAATCACAGGAACCTGAGCCTGAGGAATTACCGGCTCCGGAGTGCGCGTAGCAGGAGTCTGATTACCTCCTCCAGCCTGAGAAGTGGCTGGTGCTACTAGTAGGAAACCTACTCTAGTAATACTGTCTTTAAAGCCTGCTATACGGACCAAAGCATCCTGAAGATCCGGTGAAAATAAAGCTCCTCCTGGGACCTGAGCTGGGCCTACTGGAGCTGCTGGGGCTGGAACTTCCTCCTCGATATGAACCTGAGGTTCTGCCACTCGTGCTGCTGCTCGGGGCTGAGCTCCGCCCCTACCTTGTCCTCTAGGACGACCTCGACCTCGGCCTCTACCCCTAGCGGGAGCTGCCGCTGCTGGGACCTCGGGCTGCTAGTCAGTAGATGAGGATGCACGTGTCCTTACCATCTGCGGAAGAACAGAGTAGAAGTTCAATTAACATTCAAAAGATCAAGTCGCACGACCGGAAAGAATAAAGAGAATATTTTCCTAACTCTGTAGCCTCTGGAGGATAAATACAGACGTCTCCGTACCGATCCTTCAGACTCTACTAAGGTTGTTCGTAAGTTGTGAGACCTGTGCAACCTAGTGCTCCGATACCAACTTGTCACGACCCGGATTTCCCACCATCGGGGTCATGATGGCGCCTACTAAATGGAAGCTAGGCAAGCCAAATATTAATTACATCTCCATTAATTACCAGTTTCTTATTATTAAAAACATAAATTTCAGCGGAATAATCAAAATTAGCGGAAGACTTAATCAAGTATGATAAAGAAAACCCAAACATGATACACTACCCAAGACCGGTGTCACAATACTCACGAACTTCTAAGAATAATACACATAATTGTCTGAAAGAAAATACAAGCTGTTTATCTCGATTACATGAGATAACAGAATGAAAAGCATAGATAGAAGAGACAACGAGTCCCGCGGACGCCTGCAAGGCTACCTCGTAGTCTCCGTAGTTGAAAAATCCACAAGTCTCTACTGCCGCTGCTGCTGTCCGTAACCTGTATCTGCGCAAAAAGAGCGCAGAGTGTAGTATCAGCACAACCGACCCCATGTGCTGGTAAGTGCCTGGCCTATCCCAGCGAACTAGTGACAAGGCTAAGGCCAGTCACCCACTTAAACCTGTACAGTTGCAATATAGACATATATATATACAATACATTTATAAGGAAATACTCTGCTCTGAAATAACAGTCAATAACTCATGATATCCAGAATAATCTAATCAACATAATAAATCTTACTTCCATGTCTCAATTCCTCTCTCATTTCATATCTCGTGGTAGGCGTACCACCCGCTCCCAACTATCACTGTAATTATATCTTGTGGTAGGCGTACCACCCGCTCCCAAATATATCAATACTTATATCTTGTGGTAGGCGTACCACCCGCTCCCAAATATATCAATAGGCTACCGGCAACTATGGCCAATGCCAAGATTTAAAATCACTTTGTGGTCGGCGTACCACACGATCCCAAATATATATCAATAATTATATCTTGTGGTAGGCGTACCACCCGCTCCCAAATATATATCAATAGGCTACCGGCAACTATGGCCAATGCCAAGATTTAAATCACTTCGTGGTCGGCGTACCACACGATCCCATTTCATAAATATATATATATTACCGGCATTTAGCCAATAATCTCTATATCAACAATATTTATAATTACCGGTTTTAAACCAATAATTTATAATAATTTCAACAATTTACCTTCATTACCGGTATAACACCAATAATTCTTATTCAACAATTTATTCATAACTAAATTCATATTCCTACAAACTAGGATAGAACAAACACTTACCTCGAAAGTCTACGAACGATTCAATCCGTAGCAATGCCTTTTCCTTTTGAATTTGACTTCAATCCAATCGTATCTATACACAATTGATTTAATATCATCAATTCTACTTATCAAACTAGTTCATATTGCTAAATATGATTTTTACAATATTCTGGCCCGGAATAGTAAAAATCGACCCCGAGCCCACATAATCGAAACTCAAGTTTCGAACCAAAATAAGTTCACCCAATCTTCCATGAGTTCAAATATACAATTTGTTCTTAAATTCGACTCCAAAACGAGGTCTAGATCGCAAATTCATTGAAAACCCTTACTATACTAAATTCTCAATTTTTCTACCCATTTACACCTATTTAGGCTTAGGAATTCAAATAATATTGATGGAAAATGAAGAAAACGAGTTAAGAATCACTTACCCAAGAAGTTTGGTGAAGAATAGCTCAAAAATCGTCCAAGGGGCTATGAAGAAGGGGGTTGAACAGAAATGGGATTTGTTATCCCGTTTCTGTTCTGTTTTGGGATTAAAATGACTGGGCAAAAGTTTGCCCTTCGCGTTCGCGTGGACAGTGTCGCGTTCGCGAAGGGCTGGGCAAAATGGGCATCGCGTTCGCGTGGACATAGTCGCAAACACGAAGGGTTGGACTGAAATGCATCGCGTTCGCGTGTACACAGTCGCGAACGCGAAGAATAAAATATGGGCTTACAAATTGGCCTACGCGAACGCGTGGCACCTTACGCGAACACGTAGAGGAAAATGGCTGGGTCCAAATTTGTTGTACGCGAACGCGATCCTATGGTCGCGAACGCGATGAAGGAAAGAAGTTGGCCATCGCGAACGCGACCGCCTGGACGCGAACGCGATGAAGAATTGACTGCTGCAGATTTCTGCAGTTTTTCTTAAGTTCAAAAACACCCCGAACCACCTCCGAAACACTCCCGGGCCCTCGGGGATCCAAACCAAATAAGCACACTAACTTAAAAACATCATACGAACTTGCTCGCGTGATCAAATCGCTAAAATAACATCAAAATCCATGAATTGAGCCTTAAAACTCAAGAATCCTTCCAAATTTTCATAACTTTCAAAATTTCCAATTTAAGGCCGAAACACGTCAAACGACGTCCGTTTTCAACCAAACTTTACAGGAAGCGCTTAACCAATATATATGACCTGTACCGGGTGTCGGAACCAAAATACGAGCCCGATACCAGTACTTTTTTATAAAAAATCAGTTTCATTTTCCTTAAACATTTTCAGAAAACAATTTAACAGAAAAATTCTTTTATCGGGGTTCTAGACCTCGGATTTCAATTCCGGACATATGCCCAAGTTCCATATTTTTCTACGGATTTTCTGAGACAGTCAAATCACGGATCCGGGTCCGTTTACTAAAAATGTTGACCAAAGTCAACCATATTAATATTAATATCAAAATTCTTCTACTTTTTCACATATTTCACATATTTCAACATAAATATTTTCCAGCTTTGTGCCCGGACTGTGCACGCAAATCGAGGCAACTAAAATGAGGTTTTCAAGACCTCAAAAGCTCGGAATGATTAATAAAACAAGTGACGACCCTTTGGGTCGTCACAATAAATTAGAAGACATGCGATATAGTTCCAGAAATCAGAAATGAGAATCCTTGAAATAGTTCATTCAAGGATTAACTTGGTCCAGAAATAGTTCAATCACTGAAATAGTTCATTTTGGAACTAATCTTGATATAGTTCAAGAAATCAAAAATCTTGAGTTCCAGAAATCAGAAGGAATAAATTACCAAATATGAGTTTATCAGGCAAGAATGACTATACGCAAATCTTGAATAAAAATTAAAAAGTTGGGTATATAGTGACTAACTTGGTTAGCAGACAAAACCAGTAGTCATTCAGTTGAAACAGGCGATGTCGTCGCAAGCGGGACATGTGATTGTTGAGCAGTGAAGTACTCTCTCATTTTTCTCATTTCTTTCATCTCATATTCTAAGGTAGACAAGCGCTCATTCAAGGATTTGTTTTCCTCATTCAAAGATTTCTTTCTTCGCTGTCACACCTCCTTTTGGCGCGCTTACCCCGAGGGATAAACGTACAAGGGAGTTTTTCCAATTTAAGTGACAATATTCGAAATGGGATTATTTATTTATTCCAGAGTCGCCACTTGGAATAAATTATGGTGTCCCAAGTCACCAATTTATTTAAATCCCAAATCGAGGAAATTTTTGACTTTCCAAATGAAGTCTGCGAACCAGAAATTCTAAGTAAGGAATTATGTTGACCCGAGGGAAGGTGTTAGGCATCCCCGGATCCCGTGGTTCTAGCACGGTCGCTTAAATTATTGTAATGGCTAAATATCTGATTTTTAAAAAATGTTCAATACTATAATGCAATTTTAAACATTTACCGCGTTTGGTTATTTTTAAGAAAGAAAAAAAAATGAACATTGTTATTGAGGGGCCCCGCAATTTTATTTCTTCTATTTAGCTAGGCTCGTAACATTTTTATAAAAAAAAATGGATAATCCTAAAGTGACTACATTTTTTCTATTTAGTTTGTCTCTAAAAGAAAGGAAAAGTCCTAAACAATTACATGCTTAAAAGGCTGCTCTATATTAGTAGAAAAGGTGTTCCCTTGAATGACAAATTTTTTCTTCAAATTATAAAGCTAACTACAATTTGACAAAAACTAATAAAATAGAAAATAACAACAAATATTAATCAACAACTTGCTTTTCTATTTCATTTCAAAACTTCAACTTCCAATTCGAGCTTACATCAACACATGGTTTTTAGAATGTGTACCTGGTTTTGAAAAGAATGGGAAAATGGCAAATCAACAGGGCGGTGAAAATACAGCAACAACAACAGTAACAACCAGCAATAGCTTCAACACCTCAATCCCGAAAATCCCAGCAATATGGAGAAAAACCAAAAAATAGAGAAGAAAAATATATTCCGAAATTTCTCTTTGCTTTCTCTCTCTAGCTTTGAACTCTCTTCAATTCTCAAAAGAAACTCTCAAAAATTAAATTATGTCCGTGTATATTTTTGTATCCAGAGTGTATATCGAATGTATACTGCTCTCTTTTTTTCCTTATTTTTCTTTCTCTTCCTATTGTTTCCTCTCTTTTTTCCCTCCCTCTTTTTCATAAATCTTCTCTTCTATTTATAGGCAAGAATTTCGAAAATTTTCAGATCTTTTTATTAAAAAGAATATATTTTTTAATTTAAAGAAAACCCACTAATCCATGTTTTCCTCTCCATGTTTTCTTCATTTATTTCCTTGCCCCCACTACTTTATGTTATGTGATTATGATTATTTTTGGCTAAAAATCTGAAATTTTCTTTTTGGGCCAAGGGGTTTTGGGTTGGGTAAGGGTGCTTAGGATTGGGCTTGTAACTTAATTTGCAAGATGGCCCAATCCAAATTTTTTCTATTTTGTTCTTCTCCATTATTCAACATCCTAATTAATAAAGCCCAAAAATACTAAGATTAATTTATAAAAACTAAAAATTATCTTGAAATACTAATTAACTCATAATAATAATTATCACACAAAATTAAACATTAATAAAAATAAAATTGCACGATTTGGACATTAAATGCTTAAAAAATGCAAAAATACATATTTTTTATGACTTTTCATTTCTGTAAAATAAACTTAATTGTAAACTTGAATTTTATATACATATGCAACATATTTTTTGTATATTTTATTTATTTAAACAAGCAAATATGCACGGATAAAAATGCAAATAATACAAGAAAAATAACACAAAATTCACAACAATTGCAAGAAAACTAAAATTATTTTATTTTGAATCTTTGGGAGTATTTCTCTTATAGGGCAAAAATCACGTGCTCACAACTGCCCCTCTTTACTCGGAAACATGAAGAGTTTTCGTGCAAAGACAAGTGAGCGGATACGAGCAATTTTTGCCCGTTTGATTACTCCATGTGAAGCATTTTTTAGGAAAAGTTTGACCGAACCTTTGCTTCAGAAGGTCTCCTACATATCCCTGGCTAAAAGGGAATCGGGTCAATGTAGTTCGGGAAGTTTTGGAAGATGGGACTACCATGATTGTTGTGATCTTGCTGTTACTGCTGTTGCTGCTGATGCCACTGCTTAACTGATCTCCTTATTACACCGTGCTAAACGAAAAATAAGAAGCTAGACTAAGTTACAGTATTGCAAATTCTTATCTATCTTTTCAACTTGATCTTGTCATGTTCCTTGCTATCCTGCTGGCTTTGATGTTTCTTCACATGCTTCTTTTCTTCTGACAATTGTTATTTCAGCCTATCTTGATTGCCGAACTCCGACCATTGGTCCCTTCCTTGTGATCTTCGAACTATTCTCCTTCGAAGTCTGAATCTATCTTTCTGATCCTTGTTGCATTCCCTCCGATTATGAACTTGGATTCATGCTGGGGATTTCCGTTACACTCTGTCACTTTTCGATTCTTCACTATCCTTATCAAATCTTAGAAATTGAGACGACGTTCTGCTTTTCCGGCGGGCTTCTGACTTTATCGACAAACTCTAATCATAAATCGCCATTCCATTCTTCAGGCGGACACCTGCTTTCAACATCAACTTCAAAGTAACAATTCGCCACTCCGTTCTTCAGGCGGGCTCCCTGACTTCAACTATCCCTTCAAAACTAAATCGCCACTCCATTCTTCAGGCGGGCTCCCTGACTTCAACTATCCCTTCAAAACTAAATCGCCACTCCATTCTTCAGGCGGGCTCCCTGACTTCAACTATAACTTCAAAACTAAATCGCCACTCCATTCTTCAGGCGGGCTCCCTAACTTATACTATAACTTCAAGATTAAATCGCCATTCCATTCTTCAGGTGGGCTCCCTGACTTCAACTACAACTTCAAAATAAATAGCCACTCCATTCTTCAGGCGGGCTCCCGACTTCAACTATAACTCAAAATAAATTGCCACTCCATTCTTCAGGCGGGCTCCCTGACTTCAACTATAACTTCAAAATAAATCGCCACTCCATTCTTCAGGTGGGCTCCCTGACTTCAACTACCACTTCAAAATAAATCGCCACTCCATTCTTCAGGCGGGCTCCCTGACTTCAACTATCACTTCAAAATAAATCGCCACTCCATTCTTCAGGCGGGCTCCCCGACTTCAACTACAACTCAAAACTAAATCGCCACTCCATTCTTCAGGCGGGCTCCCTGACTTCAACTACAACTTCAAAATAAATCACCACTCCATTCTTCAGGCGGGCTTCCCGATTTCAACTTACAACTCACTAACTCCATCCCATCCATATCGCCTTCCTTTGCTTCCTGTACCATTTTCTTCTTCCTGCATCGTCTCTTGGGCCACGTTTTCTCCTAAATTACCTTGTTTTGGAACTGCTTTCCTCCTGGGTCGTGTTGGTTTCCCTCCCGATTGCTGGGGATATCTTTGGAATTGTTTACTTACCTGCTGAGGATAATGATGCTGGGAAAATTTTCCTTCATTCCCTCCTTTCCTTTGACTCATGCGTTTGAATTTCCGCTGGGAACTCTTGTTGTAACTCTCTGCTTTATGGTGGGTTACTGGTTTCAAGACCTGCAATGTAAAGACTGAAGACATGCCTCTTGTTATACAGGTATGCGCCTGCTTTTATTAGCAACTTTTGAATTTAAAATGCATTCTGGCAATAATTTATGAAATATGCAAAGGACGATGTAAAATAAAACAAACGTAAAATATCCTATTCTAGAGCGAATACTCCCATTGTATCCTATTCGAGGGCGAATACTCACATTGTATCCTATTCGAGGGCGAATACTCCCATTGTATCCTATTCGAAGGCGAATACTCCCATTGTATCCTATTCGAGGGCGAATACTCCCATTGTATCCTATTCGAGGGCGAATACTCCCATTGTATCCTATTCGAGGGCGAACACTCCCATTGTATCCTATTCGAGGGCGAATACTCCCATTGTATCCTATTCGAGGGCGAACACTCCCATTGTATCCTATTCGAGGGCGAATACTCCCATTGTATCCTATTCGAGGGCGAATACTCCCATTGTATCCTATTCGAGGGCGAATACTCCCATTGTATCCTATTCGAGGGCGAATACTCCCATTGTATCCTATTCGAGGGCGAATACTCCCATTGTATCCTATTCGAGGGCGAACACTCCCATTGTATCCTATTCGAGGGCGAATACTCCCATTGTATCCTATTCGAGGGCGAATACTCCCATTGTATCCTATTCGAGGGCGAATACTCCCATTGTATCCTATTCGAGGGCGAATACTCCCATTGTATCCTATTCGAGGGCGAATACTCCCATTTATCCTATTCGAGGGCGAATACTCCCATTGTATCCTATTCGAGGGCGAATACTCCCATTGTATCCTATTCGAGGGCGAATACTCCCATTGTATCCTATTCGAGGGCAAATACTCCCATTGTATCCTATTCGAGGGCGAATACTCCCATTGTATCCTATTCGAGGGCGAATACTCCCATTGTATCCTATTCGAGGGCGAATACTCCCATTGTATCCTATTCGAGGGCGAATACTCCCATTGTATCCTATTCGAGGGCGAATACTCCCATTGTATCCTATTCGAGGGCGAATACTCCTATTGTATCCTATTCGAGGGCGAATACTCCCATTGTATCCTATTCGAGGGCGAATACTCCCATTGTATCCTATTCGAGGGCGAATACTCCCATTGTATCCTATTCGAGGGCGAATACTCCCATTGTATCCATGTTTGAGAGTGAACAAACCTGAGACGTCCTGTTCGAAGGTGGACAAACCTGAAACATCCTATTTGAAGGTGGACAAACCCGATACGTCATCTTGAATTGCCTTCCTCGTTTCTCCGAGAAAAGTTTCAACAACGGCAGAAAATTTTCTGCTCCAGTATTGGTGTTCTTCCTTGTGGCATGACTTTCTGCTATCAATAGCACTTTCTTTTCCTGTTTCAAATCAAAGAAAATTTGTTAGTTCAAAACATTGTGAGCGGTTGTGCCGCTCCTGTAGGGTGGTTTTTCCTCTTCCCCTTTCCCTCGCTCGGGGTTCCCAAAACATTGTTGGGGAATGACATTTGCTGGAGATGATATTCCTGCTGGGAATGGGTTTTTCCATTTATCCCTTCCCCGTTCTGTGTTTCTCAACTTGCTGGGGGTTATTTTGTTGAAGATGGGATTTCCTTTCTTCCTTTATCACTATGTGTTGTCCGACCACCTCGGAACTTGTTGTAGATAACATTGCTGGGGGATTTTCATTTCCTCAAAATTGACGTTTCACTCTTCTTGAAGGCTGTTGAGGATGACACTGGTTCGAAGACCATTTCCCTTAAGACTTTCCTTCTTCCCTAAGTGGGTATTGACTTCCAGAAAATTTTCAAACTGAAAAGAAAATTTTCTGCCCCAGTTTAATAATCTTCTTTGCACCCTACTTCTCTGCCGTCAATGGCATTTCCTTGCTTTGCATAATAATTGGAAAGTTGGTGGCAAGTTTTGAAGTCATTTCTCACTTGTTCTGACTAGACAGACTTTGATGGGGAATTTTTTTTATAAAATGAGAAAGATAAAAAGAAACAAAATAGAAGACAAAGGAAAAAATGACTCTCTAGCAAGAAATAACTATAAAAACTTATCAAACGCGAATACCAACTCTACTGGTCATGACATGCACATATGGCCTATCCTCCGTCGTTAATTGCCTTTCACGATTTCTGTCTCGTGATTTCCATCCGATTATCACCTTTATTCGACTTGTAGTGCCCGAAGGGTTTTTACTTTCAAGCCTCTCTCATTTTGATTTTCTCTCAGCTTTCGTCGCCTTATGGTGCCTGTGAAGGTTTTCACCGGTAAGACTCTCTCATTTGTATCACTTTTGGTTGGGGATTGGGGTGTCACTACTAAGACTCTCTCGTGTTTCCTTTCTGCTGGGAATCAAAGTGTCATATTCTGAGGAGACTCTCGTGTTTGTTTGACTTGGCCTATTTTGAAGACTGATCGGAAGGTCTTTCTTTGGAGCGTAATGTGGGATTCGGATAGGGCTAGAAAGAAAGGGTGTTAAAGGCTAAAAACAAATTAATTTAGGGTTCAAAATTTACAACCTTCGGACCTAAACACAATTTTTTTTTTTGTTTTTGCCCCAGCTTTTTACTTGGGTATTTTTTTTATTTCTTTATTTACACTATGACCGAGCTGTGAAGCGCCTACGTATCCTCTTTAAGGAATCAGGTCAAACGTAGTTCCCAATTCCCTTTTTTCAAGTTTCTCTTTCTCCTTCATTTTTCTTTTTCTTTTCTTTTCTTTATCTCTTTTTGTTGTTTTTTTTTATCCCTTTCTTCTTTTGTCTTTCAAACTAGTGTTTCTAGTCTTTGCAACTAATTCCAAAGGAGGGGTATAAAAGAATTTAAATTAAGGCTCAAAGGGTTGGCGATGGATAAAGTGTTTAGATAGCAGAACAAAATGCCTTCGTCATTCCAATCTTCAAAACATGCCAAGTTCAAACAACATATTCACGACATCTTCTGTTTGTGCCCTGATTGATAACCGTATCGTTCATTCGCCTTTCATCTATCATTTTAAAGTATTGTTGGATGACACTTTCATTTCAGTATCACGAGCGAACCCCGTCTTAGCATGGCCAATTTTCCTTTAAGGGTTTCTTCATGTTTTACCTGCCCCATTCACACATGATTCGGGCTCTAAATAATCTCAAAATCATTTTTATTTCTTTTTAAAATGACCTGATTATCTTCTAATTGCTTCTTGATTAACCCTTAATATTAGGCCAAACTTATGTGCGATGCCATGTCATTAGAGTCGGCGTTCGAACAAATGACAAATCTAAATATAGAAGAACTAAACAAAAAGACGACTGGGTAATAAAAGACCGAAAGTTCCATTAAACAAAGAAAAAGGTTCAAATACAAACAAGCAAACCAACACTACAAACCTGAAACGACACTTGATAAGACTACGCAAACTGAAATGACCAAAAATGGAAAGATAAGAGGGTTTCACTACAAGACAAAATCTAGGTCACAACCCTGGAAACAACTCGGACAAAAAAAATGACAACAAAAACAAATCACCGAAAACTCCTCCTGATTACCAAGCATGACTTCTCATATACCAACTTCTGCCGATTGGTTTTGCTTTGGAATACAGATCGGGCTTCTTAATTTTTCCTTCCCTTGTGTATCAATTTGATCATATGGGTCTAAGGGTGAGCTGACAATGGATTCTGATTAATGTTGGGTGCCTCTGGTGTCTGAACCTCGATCTTATTAGTGTCAATAAGATTTTGCACTGCATGTTTCAGTTTCCAACATTTCTCGGTATCATGTCCGAGAGCCCCTGAACAATACTCACAGCTTACTGAGCGATCCACATTTGGGGGTAGGGGATTTGGCAATCTTGTCTCAATAGGACTCAACAAACCTATCTGCTTCAATTTGTGGAACAGAGCAGTATAAGTTTCTCCCAACTTGGTGAATGTTCTTTGTGTCTTTTCCTTTCTGAAGGCATGATTCCATCGGAAACCTGGTCGTGTAGGGTTATTGTAAACCCTTGGTGATGGATATGTGTTTCGGGGAAGGTGATTAGGGTGATTTGGGTGGTAGGGTCTGGCTTGGTAATGAGGTGAAGGACCTTTCGATCTGGACCAAGTACCCTCCTCTACCGTTGCAACTTCTTCTCTTCTCTTCTTCCCGAATGCAACCCTTGTGCCATTCTGAATAGCTTGAGTCGTTGCTTTTAACGCGGAATAGCTCAAGATCTTATTGGACTTAAGTCCCTCTTCTATCATTCCGCCCATTTTGACCACCTCATTGAAAGATTTACCAATCGATGTCACCAAGTGACTAAAGTAAGTTGGCTCCAGTGTCTGCAAGAAGTAATCTACCATCTCGTTCTCTCTCATTGGGGGATCTACCCTTGCTGCCTGTTCCCTCCAGCGGAACCCAAATTCTCTAAAGCTTTCGGCGGGTTTCTTCTCTAACTTTAGCAATGATAAGCGATCAGGGATTATTTCAAGATTATATTGAAATTGGTCGATGAATGCTTGGGCCAGGTCATCCCATGTAAACTATCTGCTGGGATCCTGCCTGGTGTATCACTCTAGTGCAGACCCTCCCAAAGCTCTGACCGAAGTAAGCTATCAGAATTTCATCTCGCCCTCCGGCTCCTCGCATTTTGCTACAAAAACCTCGAAGATGGGCTATTGGGTCACCATGCCCCTCGTATAGGTCAAACTTGGGCATTTTGAACCCGGCTGGCAACTGGACATCTGGGAATGGACACAGATCTTTGTAAGCGACACTGACTTGGTTGCCCAAACCATGCATATTCCTGAATGATTGCTCCAGGCTCTTAACTTTCTGAATAACCTCCTCATGTTCCAAGCTTTTGGGGTGTCTTTCCGGTTCTGTCGGGTTATCCCAGTGAGGGGTGTGTGAATGCGGTTCAGGAGCCTTAAAGGTAGGCTCGGGATCATAACAATGATTGTCATGTATTTGGAAAGGCGGTTCACTGGACGACTTCTGTAAAGTAGCAGGTGGAGGTGCCACAAAAATAGGGGTGACCGGAGGAGGAGTATTTTGTCTAACCGGTGGAACCTGGGATGTATAAGGGTTTTCCCCTTGATAATATGGATAGATCGGTGCACTTGTCGAGGGGTCAATGGGCGGACGCTCTGGAGCTGGTGTAAGAGTAGGAAGGTTTGGTGATGACTGTCCCCTAGCCCAGAGCTAGGTGCATCTCTGCTATTTGCTGTCTCAACCGGTCCACCTCATCTTTCAAAATCTGTATCTCTGTTTTCTCTCCGTCGAGACTTTTGCCGGAACTAGACATGCTTTCTAGAATTTGACCTTTTGATCTAATATGGTAATGGTGATTGGCCAGAATATTCTGTCAAGCCAACCGCTAAACTTTCTGAAAATGCAACAAACTTGTAAGCTCACAGAGTTTAACAGATATGTTATCGCATGTTGGATGCAATGCACCTAGTCAGTTAACCATTTCTATATGTATTCACCGCATGCGTCATTCCAGCTTTTCCTTTTCAA
This sequence comes from Nicotiana noctiflora, assembly GCA_032618575.1. Classification (NCBI taxonomy): domain Eukaryota; kingdom Viridiplantae; phylum Streptophyta; class Magnoliopsida; order Solanales; family Solanaceae; genus Nicotiana; species Nicotiana noctiflora. Next base: position 42,468 of record JASVEL010004252.1, on the reverse strand, counting down.
TTATCCTTGAAAACCTTGCTTGTTATTAACCTCCATTTTGTTTTTTCAAATTGGAATAAAAACCTTGTTTTTTTTACATACACGGCCTTTCAGCGCCTCGGGGACGAAGATTATAAGGCTGTGAGGGTCAATTGACCAAAAAATCTACAAAATGACCCAAAAGTGGCCGTTTATGCAAAGTCAGCCTCCCGGCGTCCCTTTCGGGTCCATTCGGCTATTTTTTTTGAAAACAGCATCACTTTGATTTTATTGACAAAATTAACCACACATTTTTTTGATTTTTTTTTTAAAAAAGGGGTGGTAACCCAAACTTTATTTTGAGGCTACGGCCTTTCAACATTTTCACATGGAATATTTCAAGGTTATTATTCAAAAAGAAAAAGAAAAGACTTCAAAGTGGCCATTTTTGCAAAAATAGTTTTCCGGCGTCCTTTCGGAACATTCGGCTATTTTCAAAAACAGCGTTACTTTGATTTTATTGAAAACTAAAACTTCGACATTTTTTTATTTATTTTTTATTTTTTAAAGGGGTGGTTGGACCCGATGAGGGTTGCCTACGTATCCCACCTAATGGGGAGAATCAAACTTGCGTAGTTCGGTTATAAAGAACCAAATCATTTTAAGAAAAGAAAACAAAGTATTTTTAACAGCATTTTTTTTACTAACTTATTTTTCATAAAATTAACAAAATTTATTGGGAATTTGTTTTTTATTTTTCAAAAATTATTTTCAAAGAAACTAAACTATTTTTCGTAAAATTAAAAAAATTTATTTGGAAATTTTTTTCTTTTGCACTTTTCAAAAATTGTTTTCAAAGAAACTAACTATTTAAAATTTAGCAAAATTTATTCGGAGATTTTTTTTTATATTTTTTTTTTTCACTTTGTTTTTCAAAAATTATCTTCTAAGAAAAACATACCATTTTCCATAAAATTATTTTGATTTTTCACCTTGACATCTTCCACTTCTTACCCTTCTCTTTTTTAATAACAAACCGGTAGGCACGTAAGATCGAAACAAATAAATGCACAGACAAAGATGCAACAAGTTGATCTTTTGTTTCAGGTACACCTGTCCTAGACAGGCCCAACCCCTGTGTTGAGCCTCCTAAGTCAAATATGCACATGATGCAAATATACGTTCCTATCGGGGATCCGGCATAAGGTTTTGTTATTCTAAGTCATCATCCTGTTGGAAAAAGTGTCTAGACTAGCTTTAAATCGAGCGGACAACTCGAGTCGAGGAGTGTCAGTGCACCGGTAGCATGGCTTTCCGGCTTAATTGACAAAACTCTCCGCCTAAACATGTGTGACTACAAATCCTTCACCGGGTGCCAAGCACCACAGATATCTTGAGAAAAACGGGCTATGTCCAGCAAATGCCCGATATTATATTTCAAAAGACTCAGAAGAGAAAAATGGGTATCGGCACAATTTATATACAATTCACAAAATATCAAAGCGGTAAAAGCAACATTTAGCATATTAAATATAAACATGTAATAAAATCAGATAATAAATAAGCCAAATAAAATAATTATTCAAAGCTCGAATTCTTAAACCCCGAACCGGTAGTCCTGAGTTTTATTCCCCAGCAGAGTCGCCAGAGCTGTCACACCTCCTTTTGGCGCGCCCTTCCCCGGAGGGTAGATGCGCGAGGGAGTTTTTCCAATTTAAGTGACAATATTCGAAACGGGATTATTTATTTATTTCAGAGTCGCCACTTGGAATAAATTATGGTGTCCCAAGTCACCAATTTATTTAAATCCCAAATCGAGGAAATTTTCGACTTTCCAAATGAAGTCTGCGAACCGGAAATTCTAAGTAAGGAATTCTGTTGACCCGAGGGAAGGTGTTAGGCATCCCCGGATCCCGTGGTTCTAGCACGGTCACTTAAATTATTGTAATGGCTAAATATCTGATTTTTAAAAAATGTTCAATACTATAATGCAATTTTAAACATTTACCGCATTTGGTTATTTTTAAGAAAGAAAAAAAAAATGAACATTGTTATTGAGGGGCCCCGCAATTTTATTTCTTCTATTTAGCTAGGCTCGTAACATTTTTATAAAAAAAAAGGATAATCCTAAAGTGACTACATTTGTTTATTTAGTTTGTCTCTAAAAGAAAGGAAAAGTCCTAAACAATTACATGCTTAAAAGGCTACTCTATATTAGTAGAAAGGTGTTCCCTTGAATGACAAATTTATTCTTCAAATTATAAAGCTAACTACAATTTGACAAAAACTAATAAAATAGAAAATAACAACAAATATTAATCAACAACTTGCTTTTCTATTTCATTTCAAAACTTCAACTTCCAATTCGAGCTTACATCAACACATGGTTTTTAGAATGTGTACCTGGTTTTGAAAGGAATGGGAAAATGGCAAATCAACGGGGCGGTGAAAATACAGCAACAACAACAGTAACAACCAGCAGTAGCTTCAACACCTCAATCCCGAAAATCCCAGCAATATGGAGAAAAACCAAAAAATAGAGAAGAAAAATATATTCCGAAATTTCTCTTTGCTTTCTCTCTCTAGCTTTGAACTCTCTTCAATTCTCAAAAGAAACTCTCAAAAATTAAATTATGTCAGTGTATATTTCTGTATCCAGAGTGTATATCGAATGTATACTGCTCTCTTTTTTTCCTTATTTTTCTTTCTCTTCCTATTGTTTCCTCTCTTTTTTCCCTCCCTCTTTTTCATAAATCTTCTCTTCTATTTATAGGCAAGAATGTCGAAAATTTTCAGATCTTTTTATTAAAAAGAATATATTTTTTAATTTAAAGAAAACCCACTAATCCATGTTTTCCTCTTCATGTTTTCTTCCTTTATTTCCTTGCCCCCACTACTTTATGTTATGTGATTATGATTATTTTTGGCTAAAAATCTGAAATTTTCTTTTTGGGCCAAGGGGTTTTGGGTTGGGTAAGGGTGCTTAGGATTGGGCTTGTAACTTAATTTGCAAGATGGCCTAATCCAAATTTTTTCTATTTTGTTCTTCTCCATTATTCAACATCCTAATTAATAAAGCCCAAAAATACTAAGATTAATTTATAAAAACTAAAAATTATCTTGAAATACTAATTAACTCATAATAATAATTATCACACAAAATTAAACATTAATAAAAATAAAATTGCACGATTTGGACATTAAATGCTTAAAAAATGCAAAAATACATATTTTTTATGACTTTTCATTTCTGTAAAATAAACTTAATTGTAAACTTGAATTTTATATACATATGCAACATATTTTTTGTATATTTTATTTATTTAAACAAGCAAATATGCACGGATAAAAATGCAAATAATACAAGAAAAATAACACAAAATTCACAACAATTGCAAGAAAACTAAAATTATTTTATTTTGAATCTTTGGGAGTATTTCTCTTATAGGGCAAAAATCACGTGCTCACATTCGCGAGTTGAACGTAGCGCGGACAGTAATTCAGCCTTTGAAGAAGTTACACCTTTCAAGTCTTTCGCCTTCACTCCACCCCCAAATCCAAATACATGGCTATTACTACAATATTTATGGTAGGTAGAGATGGATCAACTTGAACTATTTCTTCGATTTGAACCTACAAAATATATAAAAACACATTTACAATATGAATCCACCATAATTTCAAGTAATTTACATATTCAATTTACCAAACATAGATATTTTTCAATTGCTTCAAGTTCAACAAGCTTGTTATCTTTCTTACGGGTCTCAAAGAAAACAGTTGCCAAATCCGGTGGGTTGCCATCTTTTCCGCCCTTTAAATCAAAGGCAAACATGTCAAATAACAGCTCGTAAGTATTTTTCATTATGAAAATAGAAATTTTATGATAATACCTTTTGATAAATGATCTCACGAATTACTACCAATATGATGAAGCATATTCAACTTAGCTCGATTGGCCGCATTCCTATTGCTTCTCGCCTATATTTGTGAAACAATAAGATTAAATATAAGAAATTTAATAAACTTAAATAATAAGTTGAGCTTCTAATAATAAGTTGAGTTGTGAGGTTATTAACGAGGGAAAGACATAGGAGAAGAAGTACATCTAGTCCTAAGCATAGATATAATGACAAGTTTCGGTCAAGGTTTCTGATTTAAGGTAGCTTTAGTATGGCATTTGCTGAGGCGGCTGCGACTTTCTTAGGACCTCGTTATGCACCCGATCACTTGCAAAGCGTTACGGGAATTTTCGCTTCAATTTGTTTCAAATCATCAACCCTTAACTCATTTTATCCAAGCACATTAAAGAACAAAGATAACTCAATAAGTGGTTCACACACTTCTTTGGACAACATACCACGAAGTGCAAGAGGGAGTATATGTTGTAGAAGAACATGGCAATCATGACTTTTCAACCTAGATATCTTGTGATCTTTCAGGTTCACACACTAAGAAATATTAGATGAAAACCCATCAGGAACCTTCAAATTCTTTAGGAATTGGCATAATTTGTGCTTACTTTCGGAAGGCAATGTGTAGCATGCAGTTGGAACTTCAACTTTCTCCCCTCTTTGGATGGGGTGCAATTCCGGCCTAATATTCATGTCTTGCAAGTCTAATCGTGTTTTAATTGTATCCTTGGTCTTTCCTATGACATTCATGATTGTTCCTATAATATTATCACATATATTTTTTTCAATATGCATAACATCCAAATTATGTCGCAACAAGAGAGACTTCCAATATGGAAGTTCAAAAAAGATACTTTTCTTGTTCCAATTATCCTTTCGATTTTCATGTGATATCTTCTTCCTTTTCTTTGGATCCTTTGTTAACTGTATCCCTTCAAGATCTTGCACTTGATTAAGAATCTCAATACCGAAATGCATTTTTGGTGGGAGCCTTTTCTCTTTTGTACCATCAAATGAATCTTTGTCATTCCTCCATTTGTGGCTAAGAGGAAGGTAGTGTCGATGACCCATAAAACATTGCTTCTTACTATTAGCTAATCGAATTGATGAGGTGTCTTTATTGCAACATGGGCATGCCAGTATTCCTTCTGTACTCCATCCAGATAAATTTTCATAGGCTGGAAAGTCATTGATGGTCCATAACAAAGAAGCATGCAACTTAAAATTTTGTTTAGATGATGCATCGAAGGTCTCAATGCCAACTTCCCACAACTCCTTCAACTCATAAATGGTTGAAGATATGTATCAATTGCATCTCCTGGACTATCTGGACCTAGAATAAGCATTGGCAAAATAAAATTTTCTTGTTTCATACACAACCAAGGTGGTAAATTATAAGGAATAAGAACCACAGGCCAAATACTATATGAGGTTTTTGAATTTCGAAATGGCTGAAATCCATCGCTAGTGAGTCCAAGTCGGACATTACGATGCTCAGCTGCAAATGAAGGATGAAGTTCATCAAACGACTTTCACGCCATTGAATCAGCTGGGTTCCTCATTATTTCATCATCAACTCTTTTATCCTTATGTCATGTCATTAAAGTAGATGTCTTTGTAGACATAAACAATCCCGGAAGCCTAGGCTTTAATGGAAAATAGCGTAAAGTCTTTGATGCTATCTTCTTACCTTTTTTATTCTTTGTTTCCCCGTTATGTCTATCTATTTTCCATCTAGACGCACCACAAACTTTGCAAGAGTCAAGTAAACTATCCTCCTTTCAGTATAACATGCAATCATTAGTACAAGCATCAATCTTATTGTAGGAAAGGTCAAGGTCTTGAATTATCTTCTTTGCCTCATAATACGATTTGGGCAAATTAGCCCCATCAGGTAACAACTCCTCTTTTAACATTTTCAATAACATTGTAAACGGCCCATACTTTTGATGTGAAGCAATTTAATCAAAGAGGAAAACTTTGAAGCTTTTGAATTTTGCTACAGTGGCTGCTCGAAATCCTTCAATAGCCTGTAAAATCTTTTTGCTTCAATATTTGGTTCCTCTTCAATTAATTCATCACAATCAGTGTGCACATTTCTTCCATCAATATTAGGATACAGATCTCTCAACAATTCTTGTACTTCATCTTCACTTTCACATTCTTCTAGTTCATCACCATCTTCATCTTCTGATTCTGATAGTGGCTCACCTAAATTTTCCCCATGATTACCAAAAAGTATAATTTCGAATTATTCCATATACTTTCAAATGTGTCTCAACTGTCTTACGAGTTCCTAAAGTTGTATTACAATATTTGACACATGAACATCGTATTTCATATTCTTCTCCTGTTTTTTGAAAAGCATAATCCAAAAACTTTTGCACTCCAATTAAGTAGGCTTCATTGAGCCGATTATCAACAAGTTGCATCCATTGCTTACTAGGTGCCATAACCTTAAAGAGTAAATAAAAATTACAATAAAAAATAAGATAAAAGATAAGAATAATACTACGATGCACACAACTTGTTACGATCAGATGAACATAACCGATTCAACTCTAAGGTCTCACTTTCTAGTTGACTCGACTCCTCTGTTTTCAGCTCAAAGAAATTTTTATTTGCTAGATGACACAATAACATAATAATAAAACTCGGGAAAATGTGAATTGCACAAAAATATTCACAATGTAAGTAGTATAAAATTACATTGTGATAGCAAGAATAATCTGTTTATACATAAAACTAGAGCAGCCCCAAATAACAAACTTGAGCAAACCTTCAATTTTTTAATCACCTTATAGAAGAAATCCCAAACAACAAACTAGAGCAAACTTTCTGTTTTTTAATTAGCTTATAGAAAAAATCCCAAACAACAAACTTGAGCAAACTTTTTGTTTTTTAATTAGCTTATAGAAAAAAATCTCAAATAACAAACTTAAGCAAACAACCGTAAAAATTATAGCAGCCCTAATATCCTCAAGATTAATCCCTCGTTGAATGCATAAAACTAATCCATTCATGGAATAATTAGCTTTCAAAATGAGACGATTCTCAAAGGAGGCATACCTTGGAATAATTAGTTTTCAAAACCTAGAATTCAGTTAGAGTATTCTAGATACTAATGGTTTTCTTCCTTTTAGACTAACCAGGCACATGAACTCTAAGATTAAACACGATAAATATCGATGAATCGTGCTAATCACTCGACGATGAAATTTAATGCAAGTAGTCAATTCAAAACTCAACAGATAAGAACAGATTGAAACAACATATTTAAACACAATAAGCCAAATGCTTTCAGACAATTTCCAATTAAGCTTCAATCTAGCCAATTCATGGAAGAGGAAGAAGAAGAAAAAGTGAATTCCAGAAGACATGGAAATAACTAACAACAATTCTATTACATCTAAAACTGAAGTTCATGAGGAATTAGTCTGTCATATTTCCGAATCGATTATGATCAATGAGAATAAGAAGAAAAGAAAGAAGGTGAAATTGCTGTTATTCCAGTTACAGTAGTCAATTATCAAAATTCACCTATTGCTACGCCGCCTAAAAAATACAAGTATAACACTTGCGAAAAAAGCTTTGCAACTCATCACGCACTAAGAGGGCATAGATCTGGCCACAACAAGTTCAGAATGGTATATCAAAATTCCAATATCTTGAAAGAAGAAGCATACCTTGGATTCTCAAAGGAGGAGATGGAAATTAAGGTAGATAATCAGATAGTTGATAGATTTCGCTCGCACACGACCAGACGAGCAAGATCGGCTCTAACGTAACGCTAGCTGGGCGATGGGAGATTAGGGCAGAGAATTATCTAGCGTGACTCTATTTTGTTTTGAGAATAGTTGACTCTGTTTTGGTTTAATTTTGTTTAAAAAAATTACTTTTTAGTTTTGGCGCCTAATTTTTAGAAAAAAATATTTTTTTAATATTTTAGTATAAGATTTGGCCGGACTCTCCCGTACTTTTTCCTCTCAATTATTATTTGGGACCAGCTACTATTATTTTTAGGGACCAGATTTATTATCTTCGCAAAAAAATAAAGCATTAAGGACCACAATATAATTTCGTCCGAATACATATATTATTAGCGACGAGATTATTTACTTGTCCCTAAACGTTGGTCGTAAATAAGGCTTTTTCTTGTAGTGTAAGTATGCTGGAACTCCAACATAATATGATGGAGTTCCAGCATAAGTACACTACAACTCCACCATAATATACTGGAGTTTCAGCAAGTATAATTGTCCGGTATAATATACTGGAGTTTGGAGCACTGGTGCTCCAGTCTCCAGTATAATGTACTGGAGTTTGGAGCACAAGTGCTCCAGTCTCCAGTATATTATTATACTGGAGTCAGCAAAGTATATCGTACCGGTCCAGCATAATATGCTGAAGTTCATACACAAGTGTATCAAACTCTAGTATATTATGTTGAACCGGTATATGTTGCAGCAAAATAGTGACTATTTTTCATTGACTTCGTAAATGATGGCTATTTTTGAATGACCAGTCCGAAAACTGATTATATCATGCTATTTTTACGTATTCCATGCATCAATTAGGGTGAGTAAACATAGACGGGTTCGTATTTTAAATTAGTAAACTAAGAGTACTACTATACGGTTGCACTTGATAGACGTTCATACAAAACTATATTCCTTGAAATTTAAATATATAGTTCGATCAAAAGACAATGATAAAATGCAACTGACTTGTCAAAAACTATACTTACAAAATTGTGACTAATCTTTTATGTCTTCTCGCGTGGCTGAATATGATATACAAGATCAATCTGAGATTGAAAGAGACTTGGATCAACTTAAATTAATCGAGATTAAAGGAAAAATCACTTGATATAACAGATTATAGCCCTAATTGTGAAGTCAACAAAGTCGCATTTGGGACGTATACAAAATAACAAATAGCTCATTTTTTCAACATATGTGAATATCTAACATGTCAAGTTATAGGATTTCTTAAACTTGGCTGAATAAATTGTCCAATTTTTGGTTTTAGACTACTTTAATCTTTGATCATGTAGCGAATAAAAGATATTAGTTATTTTGCATTGTAGAATGAAATATCAGTTCAATTCAATTTAGAAAAGCTTAGATTATATCTCAAGAATTTTTTATATTTCGTAATGATTTGAATTCATCAAAGTGATAAAAAAGAGTTTCTTCAGCTAAACTTTCACTTCAGTAAACAATATAGAAGCAAAGAAAAAAGAATTGGTTCAACTACCAATATCTCTGCAGACCAACGAAAAAAAGAGTAGAAATAATTGGTAGAACTACCAATTATGCAGAATTCTCAATCATTGATAAAAATACAGATAAGGCACACAGCAGATTAATTATTGTAGTTACTTAATTAATAATATAATTAATGTGGATTATACTATTATTTTGTTAACAGCTGACAGCCATAAATATCTTGTCTTAGTAAAATGATAAGTTCCATACTGTTGTTTTCAACGTGCCTTAAGCCCTTAAAAGTTCAGATGAAGACATTATTGACAAGAATTAACCACTGCCGTTCATGGCAAACTGCTTTATTTCCGATAATTTATTTTCCACATTTTTGTATTTTGAGGTCAAAAATCATCTGATTTTCAATCTGAATTCTAACACCTCTATGATTAATTTTAAATATATAAAAATTATATTGAAATTATAATTCAACTTTGTAGAGTTAAAATACTTGAAAACTCGTAGTAAATATAAATTGTCTAACTTTCCATATGTTAATAATGTCATTTTTTTTAATGAAAGAGAAACTATTTACGTCTGACAACCAGATATTTAGACTATTCCATTTTATTTCTATGTCCTTTCCTGATTTTGTGCTTTTGGCTACTGGACTTTCGCCATCTTGGATGCAACATTCGGCCTCAACACAACCCTATTTTCACGATTTAGGCTGCACTCATTTCGCTCTTTGATTTTCTCACTCTCTTAAGAATTTGATTACAGACTAAATAAAAACTTACAGAGTTTCGACACTACTTCTATGATTGAAAGGTGTGGATTCCTGTTCCAAAATTTAAGATCTAATAGAAGGGGAATTCTTTATATTCTTGTTTTCCTTAAATAATGATGAAAACGGGTCAAAAGAAAATGAGTCAAAAAGACATTTGTTTCGACAAAGCTGCTGTATGAATTCCTAGGAATAGTTGAATTACTAAACTCCACACTTCTACACATGTTTTTGTGTGTGCACACACGTTTATGTGCATGCGTATAAAGTAAACAATTCATTCAAATTTAAACAACAAAGATAAATGCCCCTTCATAGTTTTCATAAGAAAAGAAGTGATACACTATAAGCATATACCTAATTGTTTTGTTACCCAAAGATTAGTTTTGTAGTCAGTAGTCTACACAAGAACAAGTGACGGAACAAGGATTTTAATCAAGAAAATTCAAAAATAAAAAAAAATAAACACGGAAAGAAGCTAAGGGGATTCAACGCCTAACATATATATATGAAGAAAAAATATTAACCTTATATATATAGTATAATTTTCGGCAAAGGGGTTCAGCCGAACTCGAACCCCTTCCGCCCACCTAGCTTTGCCCCTGGCAGGAACAGAACCACTACATCTCAACTCCAATCAAAATAGAGTCAACTATATAAACTCGCAATGTTCATGTTACTCCATTTAAATTGATCTTCGTCTAATATTCTATGATTATAAATTTTTTAAAAAGGCACTAGAAATTCTTCATATTTGTTACCAACATATAAACCGTAGAACTATTATGGAGAATAAAAATTTGGAAATAGTAGCATAGAAATCCTCTAACATGGGCCAGAGATGAAGTGTACAATATATTTGATTTATTTTTTCCAAATAAAGAAAAGATACAACTTTAAGGCTATAGTACAAATAACAACTCTTTGCAAAGACAAAAAACAACTAAAAACACCAAACCTGGTCATTAAATTATTCCCATCTCAGTTTTCTATGTGTAATCTTGTCATTTCTCTCTCTCATACAGATAAGCACATTTTTAATGTCCTCTTAACTATTATAAGAAGCAGAGCCTGCACAAGATTTACTAACACCTTGGTTCATGGATGCTACAATATCAATGGAAAATGGTGCAAGGTCAAGAAGTTTTCGCAACGAAGACTACAACAACAGAAGAGTTTTCTTAAGGAGCTATCCACTTCACTGGGGAGATTCAGTTGAAGATGAAGAAAACAGAGAAGAAACTGCAACAGAAATACCAATAAGTAAAGAGAAGACTTGCATGAAGAAGAAATTTATACTAGCAGTTTTCCATTGGAGAGGAGAAAGTGCTTTAATCTTTCGAAGGATCAAGCATAAGGTCACAGTTTACTTCATTACTTGTCTTCCTGTTGGATTCAAAACTCCTACAGCAATGATTTCAGCTTAATATCATTTTATCAATATAAGAAACTGCTATCAGTAGTTGAAATTCCACCTACTTTACTAAGCATATATCATGCACAGTTATGTGTAGCTGAAAGGCATGTACAGAAGAGTGGAAATACAGTAAGAAGTAGGGGCGGAGGCAGGGGCGCAAGGGTGTTCGCCGCAAAATCTATTTTTTAACTCTATATATTAAGTTTTGAACACGCTTGATACAAGGCAAACGTTTGGCTCAATGTTCAAGGGTTGTGTTCAAAATGTGTAGAAGATTGCAGGTTCGATTCTTGTAAATTGCAATCCAAATTTTTTTGAACACCATTAGTATATATCCTGCTTCCGCCACCGGTAAGAAGGATGCTAACTTGAATAAAAATATGTACCTTGGTTTTATAGAATATAAGAGCACTTCTTTCACTGTCCTGTACCTGAACAAGCAAACCTCCCATCTGCGTAAAACTGATCCACCAGTTAAATTAGTTCAAGCTGCCAGAAATAGCTTAAAATCTCAGAAAAGTGCTAAGTTAGTTTTGTATAGCTGTTCATGCAGACGAGATTATTTGATGCGGTTATCACTGATATCGACAATTATTGGAATGTATTAGTATGCTTCTGTTGGATTACAGATCAACCAAACGACTACTGTGCAATGTTCAACCTACCATTAGCAAGCTGTCACTAAAAGACTGATTCTGTAACTTCAACCAGTTCATTGCTTTTACATAGAGTTAAAAACTTTATAACAGAAATCTTATTCACACTAAGAGTTCAGATTAATTGTTTCCATGAAGATGTATTGGTGCTAAAACAATTTTATCTTTAAGTCTAGTCTCCAGAGTCTGATATACTCCAAGTTGTAGCTAGGCCCAGGAGTTATCCCCACCCCCACTGTCACTACCACCTCGCCCGATAAAGAAAATGGAGTCTGCATGCTCTTCCAATCTTGTCATCTCTCTTCAATCACAGAGGCAACACCACTTTCTGGCACAATATAAGATCGGATAGAGTCTTTCCATGCCTATCAATTCTTCTTGAGCTGTTCACACCTCCATCTAGAATATTACGAACCACAATATTCAAGGAATGGATCCCTCTGACTTCATAAATCTCCACCTTAACATGTTCATGGACCCATTTGTCTCTTCTTTCAATATCATCATAAGTGGGAAATGAAGAGGAATTAAGAAGCCTTGCGACAATTTTCTTTACCCATTCTTGAGTTACAATCTTTTTTAGCCTTTCAATATCTGGAGGAAAATATGGGATAAGGGAAAAGTTTAGGTCATTCCCTTTGTCACCAGTTCTGCTATGTGCTACATCATAGAGGGGAATCTTCCTGTCATGTGGAGCAGGGGACAGCTGAATTTGTGGTGCACCTTCTTTTTTGTTCAAAGCAGTTTCTGTTGGAATAGATCGCAAGACCGAATCATGGAAAGAACTGGTCTGCATTATGTCCCTAGAACTAGCCATATCATCTGATTGCATTATTTTGTTTCTTGTTGCTGTAATATGCCACTGAACATCTTTACGTTTTACCTGATAGATCATAGAAAACTCCTTAAAATTCAGTGTATACATTAGTTAGCATTTGAGCATGAAGCAATCATTGAGAATTCAATAAAAGAGCACACACTAGGAACCACCTCACAATGGGAGAGCATTTATTCGTCTGTTTGAGAGAACTCTAACAAAATTAACTACCAGCAAAGTACACATATCACAACAGAGTAACAGATTATGAGAGAGTGTCATGTCGGCATCATGCATAAACACTCACATGAAGACAAACACACATACGCACACACAAACACACACATATAAATTAGATATAGGGAGATGGAGATACCAATGCCTTCTCAAGAATGATCTCTTTTTTGTGTCCAGTGCTGCCGTACATTAAAAGAAGATGAAGAGCATTAATACATGTCACATAAATATGTATTTAACATACGGAAGTACTAAACGAGCAAGAGATGATTTGGGGCAGGAAAACTGAGACACCTATCCATATTAAAATAACGAACTGCGTGTCATGAATATATGTTTTGACATAAGCAAGAAGCGGCACCATTAAGTTTAGCAAGAGATAAACTGGGGAGTAATACAAAGACACATTTTCACATCAGACGACATGTGATCATATAACCTGCAGAAATAATGACTATTTCAAGCCTTTGATCATTGTGACCAAGAAGAGCAAAAGCAGTTTTGCATATGGTAAAGACTCAACCACACACAATTATGCAGGTAAGGATTAGAAATACCCAAATTGCTGCTGCATCTAGTCATAGTCTTAAATTTTAGATGCCCTTAATGTGAGGGTTGAAATTGGGTGAAAAAACGGATCTGGCAAATAACATGAGACTGGATATTACAACTTCCAGATTGAAAACAACAGCGCAGATCAAATTGCTCATTAGAGCATATCATACCACGAAGTCCCTTTTCCTGGCAAGATGGGTTCTCCAAAATCAAAAGAAAATTCACTGTGGAAATTTATCTTATAGGTATCTTTGGATAATAAATTTTCTTAATTTTATAGCTAACTAATACTGTGAAATACTTTCAATTACTTAACTATTGAACAATGAATGTAACAGAAACTATTCAGTCATCTAGAAAATAACTAAAAGCAGTCTTCAATCCAACAATTTTCTGAAGTTCTATGACTCAATAGATAATATGAATAGAGGATGGGCGAGACCTGATACCACCGCCACCAGCAGGTCCATTTGTATATAATGCTATGAACTCTTTTGTAAAGTGGATTGCTTGTTCCTCCTTCTCAAATAAACCATCCATTCGTAATCTGATATCTTGACTATCCCTTGGCAAATCTTCATCTATGCTGACAGACTTCAGGCTATCCAGTCCAATGATATAGGAAACTATGTATTTGTTTGTGCCAGGACATATTTCTTCCATCCAAGATCTTACCTGAAACAATGCAATTAGAAAATCAAAATTGCAAACTCTACACTTCTTGACCTAGCATTCCAGGAGCCAAGAACAAATTTAAGGAAAACCATAATAGCTGTCCTGGAAAGAGAAATAAAGACTTGTTACCAAAAAATCAGCAGCTTTAGCACGTTTAACACACTGATAACCACCATAGGATATCTCTCCCCAGCCTTTCCACCCCTTGTCCTGAAAATGAGGCAGTCGCCAAGTAAGGACAAACAGAAACATCCATCAATCCAGCTGCTAACAATTACCTATAGAAGACACTTGCTGAAGGAGAATGGAAGGAAAATGATACTGAGAGCAGATAGTGATCTTAAAAGTACAAATTAACCTTTTGCGAACTAGCCAAATGAGATTATAGTGTTGCTACTGTGTTAGGGTAACACATCCAATAAAAGGTCGTGTGGTTTTAAAGATGGTATGCAAAGTAACAATATTATTATATTAGGAAGGTAGCAAAATCCTAATTAATTATGAAATGGAAGTGCCGGTGAGAGCGTTGTTTGATGATGCATGGGATTCAATGGCTTCTATCTTGTTTTTGTTCGTGAGATTAAGGGCGACAGAGCAGATGGCATAAAGAAAACTGGTTACAGTTATATCTTTGGGCTCTTACGATTATGACCACCCAGATTCAAAACAAAGTAATGACGAAAGGGACAAGGCAAGTGCAATAAGGTGTTGAGCTTATGAAAAGCATAGGTTATATTAACCAAAATGTTGCGTTAGGGACTACATGACAACAGAGAGGAAGAAATCCTTCCACTTTCTCTTTATGTTGCATATGAACATAGAGATTACCTTGGAGGCCAGCAGCAACAGTTTATTAGGAGCTGATGCAGATGGCTTTGCCCCAGCACAGAGGACTTTACTGCTTGATAATGTCTGAAACGAAACATCTTGAAAATCTACAACCTGTGCCAAGGAAAAGGCAAGGTAACACTCTTCTCAGATTGAAGCTTTTCATATTCTTTCCCTTTTCAATCTAGATAGGCAATACAACTTGCACATTACCACATCTGGGGTTATGTAGCTACTAGGATCCCCCACTTCATACAGAAGTTGCTCGGCACACGTGCTGGGATTCAGAATCGCACCACTGTTTTCTGCCTTTTCTACGCATACTCGCCCATCAAAATTGACTTCCACAAAAGGAAGAGACAAATCGAGGAGATCTTGTAAAGATATATCACGGTATTTATCTCCTACAGTGACGGAAGTGCAGTCAGCAAGTTACACGTGAAGTGACAAATAGAAACAGCTCAGAGTACGAAAAACCAGACCAACAAGGCAAGCCAAAGGTTTATACTAAATAAAGAGGGAGTGAAGTCTTTTTCAAGATTATGGTTCAATGGGTATATTCAGAATCATTGAGATACAGAGAGAAAAATAAAGTTCTCAAAGTGCATTTTATTGGAGCTAGTGGAAGGTAATCCCTCCAACCCTCAAAAACACCACAATATACACGCCTCACACGCTCCCTCCTATAAAGATGCACAACCCAGAAATATTGTATGATATTGCAAATGAAAGGCTCACCTGGATGCATATAGTATCCTCCAGTAAGTTGACAACCACATTCTAGCAGGTGGCCAGCCAGAGAACCTTGGGCAAGTAGTTGCAACTCATCCCAATTCCAACCAAGCTCATATACCTGATTATAATAGGGACCTTTAGATATACTTCTAAAAAAAGATGTACTTAATTCAGTATTATTATATCAGAACAATTTTGTATTAGTATTGAAGAACTGGTGCAACAACTCTAGGAACTACCCCATAAACATTGACACAAAAGTATAACAAGAATAACAACAATAAACCCAGTGTAATCCCCACAAGTGGGGTCTGGGGAGGATAGTGTGTACGCAGACCTTACCCCTACCTTCGAGTGGTTGTTTCCGAAAGACCCTCGGCTTAAGATAGGTATAACTAAAAAATAATTCCGGTTGCCTTCAGACCCAAAATATCCACGGCAGTTTCTAGGAGAAGAGTCTTTCGCCTAACTGTTAATCTACTTCAGTTGGCGATTTTGCTCACACACCACATTCAGTTGCAGTAAGCTTGTTATTTTTCCTATCAAGCCTCAATACAACTGAAAACTCAAATTTCAATTGGATCATCAAGATACATTAATTGACTAAAACACAACCAAAAGGCAAGCTTTCTGCCTGGTTTTCAACTCTGATTATCTTTCACACCAACCCCCAAAAAAAAGAATCATTCCAACATATCCAGTCTATTACAGTTTAAGACCGGCAGCAGGAAGAGATATGTAAAGAGGCCATGCCCCTGAGAACGTGAATTTGAAGACCTCACAGGCTTCTGCTTCTTTCACTTACAAGATAGCTTTGAATCATTTCGACCATTGAGGGGTGGCAAGAAGGCAGTTTCCACCTTATACCCTCAGGTTGCAGCTAATTTCATATAAAGCTGAAGAATGCCCCTTCCTTCTAACACTCATACACCAGTGGAAAGTTGCAGGTGTCTAAGTGTCTGTTTTCATTCTAAGCTCTAGGATGCGTCCATCATAATCATAGATATGCTTCGACAAGACAAACAAAAATTGAAAAGGAAAAGCTAACTTTGTTGTACACGGATTTGACTTCTTAAACAAATTTCAATGGCTTTAGATAATACCAGTTTGCAGTTGCTTAAGATGCGAAAGTTGAGTGGATTTTCATAGTTATTGCTCTTAGAAATGAAGTGACCATAAATTATGCTGTGAGAGGATTATATTTGGTACAAGAGGTGAGCAACCACTTTAACAAGTGAAAAGATAAATGTGAGTGCCAGGGAAATTGGAAATGAAAAAAAAAGAATCTACTGTCGTACCATTGGGGCCAAAAATAAGGAAGCATCGGCAACTCGAGAAGTAATAATGACATTTGGTCTGAATTTCTGAAGACATTCAACTATAGGAGCTGCTCCTAGATACACACTAACATCCTGCAGAAAAAGCAAATAAAAAGGATGCTACTATAATCGTAATACTTATATAATCAAGGATCTGCAGAGCAGGGAAGAAATGATCACTTTATTAAGATTTAGCACATAAACCCCCCTAGAATCATCAGAAAAATAAGAAACACGACCTACATAGTACGATTTTTGTCCTTGATGGAATAAATGATGCTGACTTATACCACTGAAAATACCGTATATTACCAAAATCTTACATCAACATCTCTAAGGTGCTCCTCCAAATCTGAATGTATCCCAAAAGAAATCTATAAGTATGACATGATTTTTCTGCTTAAAGGAAGAATGAGGAAATCGAAAGAAATTTACAAAAGCAATTAGTACATCAGTTTATTTTCATCTGTGATATTGGAACTACACCTGATCTGACAACAGCAACTTGATGAGCAACACCAACAGTTACGGAAATGCCCAGTCCACTTGCAAGTTGTAAGACTTCATCCCGGGCACCAAACGGATAATCTATTCCCCATATTGTCAAAGAGAACATATTTATTCTTTGGCAAATACAGAGGCAATTTCTACACAAAAACAAAAAAGAGCAAGAAAGACAGGAAGGAAATTTAAACATATCACATACTTGCACCCATGTTTGTAATAATGCATACTCCATTCTCCACAGCCAAAGGTAAGAGCAGTTCCATCCACTCTAAGACTGTATCAATGTTTGTAGTCATCACCAAATAGGCAAGTTATCATATTTCTAGCATACTGATGAATAGACAAACCACACACAGGTACTTGAGATGCATACTTGTAATGACACAAAACAAACTACAGTATGTGATAAGAAAAACATACTACGGGGATCATAGCCCTTGCCACCAGACTTCATCGCCTGATAGCGCTCAGCAAGGGTGCGCTCGGCTAGGCATTCCAGCACTAAATAATCCAACTCTTTCACCCTCTGAAGTAATTTTAAAGCTGCTATTGGTCGATCACCTCCAAACCCAGCACCACAACCTATGCAAACCTTTTCCTTTCGCCTTTGAGGATTCACCCTCTGCAATTTCACGAAGTATTTTACATGTCATTAATTTCCTTTTTCATTCCAATTGATGTGTGTAGTATATTAAAAAAAACTAACCAGTCTGATCTCGCAGTCATAAATCTCAGGTGTGTCACCGCCTAGTTCTTCCATTGGAACCTGGTAAATACAACAACATGATCAAGCACTAAAAAGGGATCTTGCTATTAAAAAATTAGCGAGAAGTGTTCATAGTGAAGTACAAATCTTATTCATATAAACAACTACATGAAATGGGCAACTTCAATAAAATGAAATTGTTATAACTACCCCTTTCAATAGTTCAATCAATTCCTTCTGCTTAACACTGCTGCTAAATATATTTTGATTTGCCATTCACTTCATATTGAAGCCGGAAGTTGTAAAAAAGAGTAGCTTTAATCACTTCTTTTCTGTAAACCATCTAGCTCAATCTTAAACAACTACTACTTGGGATCACCTACACAATTTTATGGATTTCATCCAAAAAAACATGCAAACATACTGATATCAAAAGAACAGAAAGAAAAAGAAATCTTCTTAACTACACAGTAATTACTGCACAAAAGAAGTGTAATACAAGAACAGAAATGCAAAATAAACAAGAATTCAATGAGAAAAAGATTAGGTAATCTTGAAATTACAAACCCAAATTGAAGAAGATGCAGAGTTGGTAGAATTTGGTTTGTCCTCTCGTTAGAGAATTTTGTCACTGAGGGATAATTGTTGCAGTCGTGGCAACGCATATCGTAAAGTTTGTAGGACCAGTTTAATAATGGGTACTATGCCTGAGAGAGTAAAATAAAACAAAAATTAAAATTCAAGGAAATTGCAGAAATTGCAATGTGTTAGGCTAATAAATAGAAAAACTAAAAGAAATAGGAGTACAAATTTTAAAATGAAATAGTTTAAACTTAACAAGAAAGATTGGTGATCCAAAGAACAATACAATTTTTTTTAAAATGAATGTACCATAGCCTATACAAAGCAGTGTTAAACTTTACACTTTAAATTGCTTAGAAAATCTAAAACAAAATCAATGTTAAATCATAACCCATGAAAAGTTTCAGAAATTTTTTAAATTTCTTATCATTATCTCTAGATGTATGTTCCTAATTATTTAAAATTGCTTTTGAGTTGAACTGTGTCCATACGGGAGCAAATTTCTTTGGCCTATATTAAGTGCCCGTAAAAATTTATTTGTTTCCTTTTTAATTTCTATTGTTTTCTAGTATATAAAGGCGTAGACATGCCTCCAGTAGCCATCTAAAGGACCTATTTAGAAAGTCCGGAATATAATTTTTTAGTTCAAATGATTAGGACAAAATATTTCAAATATCCTGAAATAAAAATTTATAGTTTAAAAATTTCAGGACAAAATAAATATCGATTAATTTTTAAATAATATCTATAAAAATAATTATCTATGCACTTACCTCTATAAAAGCCGAACTAAAAGTCCATATAATCGGGGTAGCCCAGGCTTTGCCTGGGCCAACGTAACAAAATTATATTATTTTATTTTACACAATGTTATCCTTTCAATTCTAACTGTAACAGTTTATAATTAATGATCCTCTGGTGCAATATAAAAGCTTTTAAAGCTACTCGGTAAAATGTGGTGAGGGAAATAATTTTTTATATTAACTAAGTACTCATATCAATTTACTAAATTAACAAAAGCAAATTTTAAGCATCATTATCTGAACGCACGTTGGCAATGACTGAGAAATATAAATGAGCATTTAATACATTAAGAATGTGATTTTTGAGGAACCTCCTTTCTCCCTATTATTAATAGTAGGATTAAATAGTAAGAAAAAGAAATTTGTATAATTTAAAAGTCAAATGTATAGGTTATCAAATTTTTTGGAACTTATTTAAAAGCCTCCATATTTTAATTTTTCAAGTTTGAACTACTAACGAATTTGACTCAAACAACTCTGAAAAAATATCAATTGCTTTGTTGGATCCCTGAGGTTGTTTTTAATTGGTTTAAGCCTTAGGAGTAGTATGACATTAGTCACAACGCAAAATAAATTTGTACGGAAAGCAGTTCCATTTATTAACACAAAAAATAGTGGAGTCCACTTAGAAGTTTAAATTTTAGGCGTTTCAGGATCAAGGGCTAAGTTGGTGAGCCTGTTACGACACATCTCACTTTCAAAGAGTTAATTCAAGGAGCAAGCTCGTCAACACACCCACATATTTAAATAACAGTTACAGTATTCTATTTGTCACCCAATAGAACTATTTATATATTTATGTAATTACAAAAATACTCTCTAACTAGAATTGCAATCAGATGCAATTTTTTTTTTCCGGAGACACCTCTCTTTCTCCCTTATTAATAATAAGATTAAATAGTAAGAAATGTATAATAAATTGGAGAAGTCAAATCTATAGGTTGTCAAAATTGGCATACAATTTTGGTACTTGTTTAGAAGCCTCCATGTTTTAATTTTCAAG
Organism: Nicotiana noctiflora; assembly: GCA_032618575.1. NCBI lineage: Eukaryota > Viridiplantae > Streptophyta > Magnoliopsida > Solanales > Solanaceae > Nicotiana > Nicotiana noctiflora. The sequence continues at coordinate 21,762 of JASVEL010004252.1, read as the reverse complement.
TTTGAACTGCAACGAATTTAACTCAAAAGAATATGAAAAAGTATTAGTTGCTTAGTTGGATTCCTAAAGTCATTTGTAATTGGTTGAATCCTTAGGAGTGGTATGACATTAGCCACGGTACAAAATAAATTTGTAAGGAAAGCATGTCCATTTATTACCATTGAAAAGAGTGGGATCCACTTAGAAGTTAAAATTTTACACGTTTCAAAATAAAGGGCTAAGTTTGTGAGTCTGTTATGACACACCTCACTTTCAAATAGTTAATTTAAGGGGCAAGCTAGTCAACACATCCAAATATTTAAACAGCTACTACAATAATTCTAACCAATAAAATTATTTTATTTTCATATAATTACACAAATACCCTCTGAACGAATTGCAACCAGATGCATCTCATTTTTTTTTCGGAAGCACCTCTCTTTCTCCCTTATTAATAGTAGGATAGTAAGAAAAAAATCTTGTATAATAAATTGGAGAGGCCAAATCTATACGTTGTCAAGATTTGCACACAATTTGGGACTTGTTTAAAAGCCTCCATATTTTAATTTTCAAGTTTGAACTACAACGAATTTGACTCAAAAGACAGAAAAAGCAGTAGTCGCTTTGTTGGATTCCTAAAGTCGTTTCTAATAGGTTTAAGACTTAGGAGTAGTATGGCGTTAGCAACTGTAAAGAAAGTATGTCCATTTATTACCATTGAAAAGAGTGGGGTCCATTTAGAAGATCAAAGTTTTTGCGTGTCACGATCAAGTTCTAAGTTGGTCAGTCTACTATGATACACCTCACTTTTAAAGAGTTAATTCAATGGGCAAGCTGGTCAACATACCCAAATATTTAAACAACAGCTACAGTAACTCTATTTGTCAGCCAATAAAATTATTTATTTTTATGTAATTACAAAAATACTCTCTAACCCGAATTGCAATCGGATACAACTTATTTTTTTCTAGAGGCGCCTCGCTTTCTACCTTATTAATAGTAGGATTAAATAGTAGGAAATAATTGCAGTATAATAAAATGGATAAGTCACATCTATAGGTTGTCCAAATTGACACACAATTTTGGGACTTGTTTAAAAGCCTCCATGTTTAAATTTACAAGTTTGAATTACAACAAAGTTGGCGAACGAGACTCTGCAAAAACATCAATTGCTTTGTTGGATTACTAAAGTTGTCTCTAGTTCGTTTAAGCCTTAGGAGTAGTATGATATTAGCCACAGTATAACATGACTTTGTAAGGAAATCATGCCCATTTATTACCAATAAAAAGAGTGGGGTCCACTTAAAATTCAAATTTTACACGCGTCACGATCAGTGGCTAAGTTGATTAGTGTGCTATGATACACCCCACTTTTAAAGAGCTAATTCAAGAGGAAGCTGGTCAACATACCCAATATTTAAACAGGGACTACAGTAACTCTATTTGTCAGCCAATAAAATAATTTATTTTTATGTAATTACAAAAATACCCTCTGACCCGAATTGCAATCGGATACAACTTATTTTTTCCTGGAGGCACCTCTCTTTCTACCTTATTAATAGTAGGATTAAATAATAAGAAATAATTACTGTATAATAAACTGGAGAAGTCAAATCTATAGGTTGTCACAATTGGCACACAATATTGAACTTTTTGAAAAGCCTCCATGTTTAAATTTACAAGTTTGAACTACGATAAATTTGACGAAAAAGAATATGCAAAAGTATCAGTTGGATTCCTAAAGTCGTTTCTAATTGCATTAAGCCTTCCACGGTATAAAATGAATTTGCAAGGAAATCATGCTCATTTATTACCAATGAAAATAGTAGGGTCCACTTAGAATTCAAATTTTACGTGTGTCAGGATCAAAGGCTAAGTTGGTTAGTCTGCGATGATACACCTCACTTTCAAAGAGTTAATTCACGGGACAAGCTAGTCAACACACTCAAATATTTAAACAGCAGCTACAATAACTCTATTTGTTAGCCAATATGGTCATTTTATTTTTGTGTGACTATAAAAATACCCTCTGACCGAATTGCAACTGGATACATTTTTTTTTTCTTCGAAGACACCTCTCTTTCTCCCTTATTAATTGTAGGAAATTTGATCGAACCTAATAACATATTTACAAATAATATTTTAATATTAAAAATATTTATTAAACAGTGGCGGACGTATGTGGTGACAAACGAATTCAACTAAACCCGCTTTATCAAAAAATAATATTGTATATACATATAAATTACAATTAAAGCTGCGTAAATTTTGTATAAATATTTTATTTAAACCCACTTGACAAATACTATTTTACGACAAAAGTTATGTACATCTAAAATTGAACCCATTTATATAAATAACTGGGTCCGTCACTATTATTTAATATATATAGTATTGAATTCAGAATTTAACTATTAATATTTGAAATCGTCCTTCTAAATTTAATTATTTCTAGAACCCATAAAATAAAAATAGCGTGGAACAACTTTGGATAAACACAAGTAATATCGTGTGTCTTCGTCTGTAACAAGTCAGCTCAAGCATTTGTCCCCTCAAAAGGCAAAATTTACCTGTCACGGGCTTTGGACATGGCATGTTTTGGCGGGGACCTCCATGACTTTCCAAATACTAATCCATTAGTATCATCTACAGCCAAAAAAGGAGCTTTCACATTTGTACAGTTGATAACTTGACATATATACATGTATTCTATCTCAACCGTTGGTTCATGTTCTTGAACTACTAGCCTATTCATACCAAAAAAGAAGCCATATTATAGAAAAGGAGAACCCCAGAATTTTCAGCTCCTTATTTCGTGCTCTATACTTTCTTGCCTCAGCCATGGTATATGCTTTCTCAGTTGATATTTATCCATCTATTTTATTCATTTCTTTTTTTGTTTCAAATTTAAGATGATTTGTTGAGGATATTACTAGGGCTATAATGCATTTCTGCTTGCTTTTGTTTACCCACTTGTGCATTTCTCCTTTGGGTTGCTCAGAATTTTTTTAACCAAGAATTGATGCTTCTGTTAATGGGTGTGATTGAGTTGTGTAATGGCTTTTGACCTTTTGTTGCTAATGTGTGTAGCTAGGCTCTTCAGCATTGTTATTTATATGTGGTGTCTAAGTATAAAGATGAAATCTTTATCCCAGTCAAGTTTCAAGACATGTTTTGTTGAAATATTTGAAAATTGGTTATTGATGGAACTCCGATGATTACTTTTTGAGGATAAAACTCTCTTGATTACTTATTATTATCTCAAGTATGTCTTAGCTCACTACTGCTCCTACTGTCAAGCATAGTGCAACAAGTAAAAAAAAAAAAGTGCTTCTCGGTGCACTAAGCTCTCGCTATGTGCGGGTCCGGGAAAGGGCCGGGCCACAAGGATCCTTACCCTTTATTTCTGCAAGAGAGTGTTTCCACGGCTTGAACCCGTAACCTCCTGGTCACAAGGGTCATAGTGGAACAAGTAATTGATGTTAATTTGTCTATCTTTTGCATGTTCATTCTTAATTTTGTTTCTCTGTGTGGGAAATGCAGATATTTGGCTTGTAAGGCATTTAAGCTGATTTTGCAGTTTGGCACATTCAAAGAGTAGATGGCTACCTTATCTCTAACAGTTGGGAATTGTGGAAGAGGCAAAAACTCAGAGGACCTCACTACTGAATTTGTGCCACAGTTGTCCCTTGGGAGTGTATTTCTTACCAAAAGGTTATATGGCCTGAATTTGAATGATTTGGAAGGTCCCAAAGTGAGGACACAGAAGAAATTCCGCGTTGGTGCTGAAATAAAAAAGTGGAAGAAGCATGATTACCCGTGGCCTGGTGATATTGATCCAAACACTAAGACACCCTTAAAGTATCTTTCCTTCTTTAAGCCTCTTGATGAGAAACCAAAACCAGTCACTCTTGCCTTTGAGAAGCCATTGGTTGATTTAGAGAAACAGCTTATCGAGGTGACTTGCTTACAAATGATGCTTGGTTATTGCCAATTAAATTGTATAATGACAATTATCAATGCCTATATATGCCATTACATGTATGTATTGCTGACATGAATTAAGTATGTGGTGCCAGCGTGGCTAATTCATTATTATGGCACCGAAAATGTAGAGCCTCATGCTATTGACAGTTGTTGCCAGAATCAGAAAACTAATGCTTTATTCAACTCATTTCTTATACAGGTACGCAGAATGTCCGAAGATACTGGATTGGATTTCACTGATCAGATTAATGCTTTGGAAGCGAAGTATCAGCAGGTAAACTCACATGACTCTTACAATAGATAGCTGGTTGTATACGTTTATTACCAAAATTTGTGTTAGTTTTGAACTAAACTGATCTTAAAGAGGGCAACAGTCCACTAAGTGTCGTTTTCCTTGTATAACTAACTTATGAGATACTATCTACATTTTTGCTTCTAAGGGTTTGTTATAAAGCAACAGATTGTATTGTTCATTTTGCAAAGGACATTGGCTTATTTTGGTGATACCTGTGCAATTATAGTCATTTGGCCAACTCTTTTTTCTGTTCCATTTGATACATATGCCATACTTTCAGGCCCTGAAGGACTTGTACACTCATTTGACACCCATTCAACGCCTCCAAATTGCTCGACACCCTAATAGACCAACTGTTCTTGATCATATACTAAATATGACAGAGAAGGTATAACTTGTGATATTTGCCTTTCACCAATGTTTGTTAGCAGCTTCTCTTACAACTCGAGGGATCTTACTCCTATGTTATGCATAAAGTGGGTAGAACTCCATGGTGATCGTGCTGGCTATGACGATCCAGCCATGATTACTGGCATTGGGAGCATTGAAGGCAGAAGTTACCTCTTCATTGGCCACCAGAAAGGTAGAAATACAAAAGAAAACATCATGCGAAACTTTGCAATGCCAACTCCTCATGGGTATGTTTCAAGAATTCTCCTTCGCAGCAATAGTATATTTATCTCATGTGCAGAATTGTACTTATTTACTATCATTAAGCATTCCAAGTAATCTTTTCTGTGTGCATTAAAAGGATAAATTGAGTTAGTTTTTTCACTTGTCTATCAAGTTAAGCTGAAGTAGTCTGCTTATTAGCTTTTCAGCATGTTCCCAAATTAGTTTTATAATTGCACAGGCTATTCAGGGTTTTGGAGAGTCTATGTATTGTTCAGTTGTTAAAAGGAGATATCCTCTAATTTTCGACAATGTAACAGTGGAGATATCCTTTAATTTGATACCTCAAAGTTGGCTTTGTAAAAAGATGGATTGGTAACTACTAAATCTTTGCCTTTGCAGCTACAGAAAGGCTTTGAGAATGATGAAATATGCTGATCATCATGGCTTCCCTATTGTTACATTTGTAGACACACCAGGCGCTTTCGCTGATTTAAGATCTGAAGAGCTAGGTCAGGTATGAGTGTTTACATAATCAAATTGTGCGTTATTGAATAAGATTTAGTCATGTAGCATCTATAATCCCCTCCAATATTTTCATGTAGGGCGAGGCTATAGCCCACAATATAAGGACAATGTTTGGGCTGAAAGTTCCAATCATAACGATTGTAACTGGTGAAGGTGGTTCAGGCGGTGCTCTTGCTATTGGATGTGCAAACAAGTTGTTAATGTTGGAAAACTCAGCGTTTTATGTTGCTAGGTAAAATCTGGTTCATTTTTATTTTTTCCATAAATTTATTCAACTTCTTAGCAGGCATGTGACATTTTGAAGAATACCAAAAGTTCCAAGTCAAAAGTACTTTTTCCTGAAATATAAGCAAGACATGAACTGTCAGCTTGCTGCATCAATGACAAACTAAAACATGCTGTGTTGATCCGGTACATGACCTATCTGAAACCAACATCAGATATTAAACCAACATCACTCACAAACACTGGCGGTTGTACATGTGTTTAAGTATTGGTTTTAACTTTCAGGGATTGGTCAATCCTTTGAGTCACACAATATTGCTTTAGCATGTTAGTCTCTACACCTGTATAATAAATGACATTTTAGTTGTTGCTTATACACTCATTGCATTGTTTCCTTGATTATCTTGTTCTTTGGTATATCTTTACAAAGTCTATGCTTCTCTGATCAGTCCTGAAGCTTGTGCTGCAATATTATGGAAATCTTCACAAGCAGCTCCAAAGGTATACAAGATATTGTGTTTGAAGTTTGTGAAAATTGGTTACTGTTACTGAAATTTTTATTGAATAGGCAGCTGAAAAACTGAGGATCACAGCTCAGGAACATTACAGGCTCAAGATAGCTGATGGTATTATTCCTGTAAGAACTCTTGCCATCAATATAATTTTCACCTTTATACTTATTGGTTTTCGAGAGGAAAAGATTTGGAAATTCATGGTGAAGACTTCCAGTAGTTAAACTGAAACAATTTGCTTATTTTACCCAGCCAATCATCCTTGCTGTAATATTGGCTTTGTTTTTCATCTCTTGCAGGAACCTCTGGGTGGTGCCCATGCTGATCCTTTCTGGGCATCTCAGCAGATTAAACATGCAATTGTCGAGGCTATGGCGGTAATACCTCATGTCTTTGGAAATTGATCAAAGGCTAATGCTTTTTCTTAAGAAAGAGTAACGATTGGCTTCATATGTAAGAGGAAATGGAAAGAAAGTAACAGCAAGGGCGCCAATTTTTGTTTGGGGTACTTCTGTGGGATAGGATGGAATAGAATTACCATATACTAGACTATTATCTAACGGTGCTTTCCGAATTTGTCGAATGACTGAATTCTAACATAATAGCCAGCCTGAACTAGTTTCGAATTGACATAGTTGATTATCATCAACAACAACAACTACCCAGTAAAATCCCACCAAGTGGGGTATGGGGAGGGTAGGTTGTACACGGCCTTACCCCAACCCTTCAGGGTAGGGAGACTGTTTCCGAATGACCCTCGGCTAAAAAAAGTGAAGGAAGCCCTAATAGCAAGACAAATAGTTAGAAAACTAAATCGGAGATAACAACAAAGAAATATCAAGATAGTATATTTAGACAGATAAGTCCAAGGCAGCACACGAGAATATGACGAAGTCCTGCTAGCAAACTATGGAATTACCGAAGGTAAGTAGTACAGAACAAGACACGCGACTATAGCAAACTAAGAAAAAAGGGTACCATACTAGCACTAATACTATCGAACTAGGGAAGACAAAGGGAAACGCCTGACTACCTACTAACCTTCCACCCTAATCTTCTACCTCAATACCCCTCTATCTAGGGTCATGTCCTCGGTCAGCTCAAGCTACGCATGTCCTGCCTGATCATTTCACCCCAAGACTTCGTAGGTCTACCTCTACCCCTCCTCTCACCTCCTAAGGCCAACCTCTCACATCTCCTGACTGAGGCATCTGTGCTTCTCCTCTTAACATGTCCAAACCACCTCAACCTTGCCTCACACATCTTTGCCTCCACAAGGGCCACTCCGACCTTGTCCTGAATAACTTCATTCTTACTTCTATCCAATCTAGTATGCCCACACATCCATCTCAACATCCTCGTTTCCGCTACTTTCATATGTTGGACGTGTGACTTTTGGACTTGCTAACACTCTGCCTCATACAACATAGTTGGTCTGACCATTACCCTATAGAACTTACCCTTAAGTTTCAACGGCACATTCTTATCACATAAGACACCGGAAGCGAGCCTCCACTTCGTTCATCGTGCTCTGGTACGGTGAGTAACATCCTCATCGATCTCCCCATTCATCTGAATTATAGATCTCAAATATTTGAAACTCTCTCTCTTGGGAATGACTTGCGTATCGAGTCTCAAATCCCCGTCCGCCTCGTGGGTAACACCACTTAACTTGCACGCCAAGTATTCTATCTTGGTCCTGCTCAACTTGAAACCCTTAAACTCTACAGTGTGTCTCCAAACCTCCAGCCTTTCGTTAACGCCACCTCACGTCTCATCAATCAAGACTATGGCATCCACAAATAACTAGCACCAAGGCACCTCCCCTTGGATGTGACACGTCAAAAATCCATCGCCACGGAAAACCAAAACGGGCTGAGTGTTGATCCCGGATGCAACCCCATCGCAACCAAAAAGTAGTCAGAGTCTCCTCTTGTTGTCCTTACCCGTGTCTTAGCCCCATCATACATGTCCTGGGTCACTCTAATATATGCTACAGGCACACCTCCCGCCTCCAAACATCTCCATAGAACTTCTCTTGGTACTTTGTCATAGGCTTTCTCCGGGTCAATAGACACCATATGCAAATCCTTCTTTCACCGCCCTATACCGCTCTACCAATCTCCTCACAATGTGTAGGGCCTCAGTAGTCGACCGTCCTGGCATGAAATTGAACTAGTTCTCAGAAATGGACACACACCTACTCAATCTCCCTTCAATCACCCTCTCTCACACTTTCATCGTATGATTTAACAACTTGATACTCCTATAATTGTTGTAGTTTTGGACATCCCCTTGTTCTTGTACAACGGAACCATCGTACTCCGCCTCCACTCTTCGGGCATCTTCTTTGTCCTAAAAATGACGTTAAACAACCTAGCAAGCCATTCCAAACCCTCCTTGCCCGCACTCTTCCAGAATTCCACAGGGATCTCGTCCGGCCTAGTCGCTCTACCCATACTCATCCTGTGCATAGCCTCTTCCACCTCCCCCACTCGTATGCGCCTACAATACCCAAAATCTCGCTGCCGCTCCGAGTACTCCAACTCCCCCAATGCGATGCCCCTATCTCCCTCCCCGTTCAAGAGTTTATGGAAGTATGCCAGCCATCTCTGCCTGATCTGTGCCCCCTCCCATAAAACTCTTCCCTCCTCCTCTTTTATGCATCTCCTTGACATAGTTGATCGATATAATGAATTCTTCTGTGTTTGACTGTATTCAACATTTCGACTTGCAGTTTTGCCTTGATTTTTCACTATGGTTTCCTGATACAGGAACTTGGAAGGATGAACACTGACCAGTTGCTTCACCACCGGATGCTTAAATTTCGTTCAATTGGAGGTTTCCAGGAGGGCATTCAGGTTGAACCTGAAAGGAAGCGCAAAATGAAGCTATCCGAGGCTAACACACAGCCTGCTGATTTGGAATCAGAGCTTGCAAATCTTAGGAAGAAGATTCTAGAAGCTAAGGGACCATCTGATCCTGTTACAACCCAAGTCCTCGAGAAGCTCCAAGAAGATCTAGATACTGAGATAACAAAAGCATTCATAGCTATGGGCTTGCAGGATAAGATTGAATCTCTAAAACTAGAGTTGCAAAGAGCTCCTATTCCGGATCAACCACTTAACAAGTCTTTGCAGGAGAAAGCTAATAAGATTATGCAAGAATTTAAGCAGAAGCTGTCACAACCTGGCACATATCTTGGTTTAAAGCAAAAGCTCCACACTGTGGAGATGGCTAGCAAGTTCATCGAGCAGAAAAATAAAAGTGAGAAACTAAAAACCGAAGTCAATCAGAAAATTCCAACAACTGTAAAAGCCAAGCTAGAGCTTTTAAATGCAGCTTCTCAAAAGCTATCAAACAGCGAACCTTTGGATACAAATCTGGTGGAGGAAGTAGAAAAAGCTAAGAAAGAGCTGGAGGATGTTCTAAAGTCAGCTAACCTTGAAATAGTAGGCACGCGCAAAAGGACGAACGTTGCTGCTCCTCCAGAATTGGAAGAGGATTTGGCAAAGGTAAATGAGGAGATAAAGGAGGAGATTCAAAGAGCTGTGACGAGATCAGGTCTTAGTGAGAAGATTGAAGAGTTGAAGCTGGAGATTGTGAAGGATTCCAGCTCAGAAAAGGTAAAAGAGCTTGAAACTGAGATCAGGGAGGGGATTGCTGCCGCCGTCAGTGTCACCCCACTGAAAGAAAAGGTTGAAAGTTTGAGAGAGAAGCTGGCACTAGCCTCAAAGGATGATATAGAAAGTAAAGTTGGTGCAGAAAATGGAAGATGGTAAGACTAGCTCATGAATTATTTCTACAGTAGTACTTGATTTTGGTTACTGAGAGTTTTCCAGCCCCTCCTTAGACATGTCTAATATTATTTATACTCAATATTACAATTCTTGGTAGTTGATATCAGAAAATTAAACTGAGAAGAGGAAACATATAGCATTGGTGTCCCTAATGGTGTACTTTATGTGTATATGATTTGGTTTTTTCATTTGATGTATGAATAGTTTTATCTGTTGCTGTAAGTATTGATAGTCTGCACTTGGATGATTTTATACCTATAAAATATATGGATACAGATATAAAGTTAGTTAGCAGCAGAATATGTATATCCATTTTCTTCTTTCGGCCAATTGGACAACGTCATCTTCGTTTAGTTTACTATTCAACGTCCCCAATCCCTAGTTTGTATAGTTACAACCTAAAAGCTTTCTCTTTCAATTTATTTTTCTTCCGTGAGATAGAAAATTTCGACTAAGTGCAATGTGAGGACAGTGTCATCAAGATATTTCCATAGATGTTTTTCACTTCTTTGTGTTACTGATCGAGTGAGATTCCGTCTGAGTTAATTCTAGTTATGCTTAAAGCATATGGATGATGTGAGGTCTTCTTCTCCCTGGATGATGCAAGTTCATTCCCTTATTAATGTTTGTGGTGGTTGTCATTCTTTCTTATATAGGATAGAAATGGAATGTCCTAATTGTCACCACTTTACAAAATTGGCTTCGGATGTTTATCTTACACTCCAACTTACCTGGTGATCATATAGACACTTTATGTTCGGTTTTAGTGTGTCAAGTAAACACACATATCTTATATGGCAACACGTTAGGTTATATTTTTCTTGGTTCCCTTCCCCATACACCCACGAAGTGGGTATTGAACTGGGTCGACCCTTTTCGGTTGTAATGGTTAAAAAACTACAAAATTACTATATACCCTTACTGAATTCCTTTTACATTTATCCCAATTCTCAAATTCCTAAACCTAAATCCCCATTCTTCCCCGACCCTTTCCTACTTCTATCTTCCCTCTTTGTCTATTAGACTATTACGAAGCATTGTAAAAAATAGAAGGCACCTAATATTGCCATTGTGGTAAAAGGGCAGAATTGATGATTTCGTGGTCATAAAATAACTCAGGTCGCAGGTATCTTGGATGCCCAATATGGTTGGGTAAGTAATTTTTTAAGTTATTTTTTGTGCCTATTTTGTTTCTTCAAAGATGGTTGGCCAAGACTCCATTTTTATGGACTTTTCTTACTATTTTACATGAAGGGTGTGAGTATTTAAATGGTTTGAAGATGAATTTCCTGAGCAAGCTAGGATTTTTATTTGGGGATTTTTGAAGAGGATAAAAAAATACGACGAAGAAAAGGAGAAGATGACGAGAAAGTATAGAATGTCGCCGGTCATTGTGATACTAGCTTCGATTGTTAGAGAGTTTCTTATGTAATACTCCTTCCGTTTCAATTTATGTGAACCTGTTTGACTGAGCACCGAGTTCAAGAAAAAAATGAAGACTTTTGGAATTTGTGGTCTTAAATTAGTCCAAATAGGGCCCAGAGTATTTGTGTGGTTATAAAAACTTTTCGTAGAGTTGTAAGTTTAAGATAAATTGTTATCAAATTTAGAAATAGTTTATTCTTTTTTGAACGGACCAAAAAGGAAATAAGTTCACATAAATTGGAACAAATGGAGTATTTGTTATGTATGTTGAAATTAGTTGGTTAAAGGAGCTCTTATGTGTATTGACAGTTATGTAAACCAGTAGCTCTTTTGAATGTTGTAATGTAACCCTAAAATGAATACAGGTTGAACTACCTTTGGACTAATATTTCAACAAAAATTGACATGACTAATGTTCTCTCCAACCACAACTACAAGACACAAATATTAACTGTACAGTAAACTATACCAAAATGAACTGATAATGGAGCACTCATGTCAGTTTAAAAGTTCTGCAAATTTCATTGCTCAAACCAAGGCAATAGTCACAAAATAAAATGTCCAACATACATCTGAAACATTGCTTTAATAGCAAATAACTAAAACTGTAGTTTTAGGTTCATGAAAACTAACTTACACAAAACACCTTGAACAACATACATAAAGTGAAATGTTCTCTAACGAGTGTTTTTTTCCTTCATTTGCATCTCTTTTTGTTGTCGAAGTTGGTTTCTAGTAATAACGGTTTTTCCCTTCCATTTCAATCTAGGTGGCTTGAATCCAAGATCAATATTGGTAAGAGATGCATTCTTTAATTGTCTCCCACTAGATGGAATACTGGAATGTTGGATACTAGGGTGTCTCATTGGCATTGCTTCAGTAGTTGTATTATATTGTTGTGTAGCAGGTTGACTGTTTGGTGTTGCTTCAGTTGTTGTTCTTGGTCTTTCTCGAGGCTATAATAACAAAATAAAGGTGGGTGATGCCCCTTCCACTCAACTCCACTCCTGTGATGCCCCTTCCACTCATGCGCTTTCGCTTTGTGGAATATGGACCGCACTTGCGGTCCCAGCTGGGCATGCCAAAAGCTGCTTATGCGGCTCAAGGGCCGCTCCTGCAGTGCTGCACCTGTGACCCAAAATGTGCAGGTGCGATTGCACCCACAACTACCTTCAACAATCACACAAAGTCCAAACTTGTTCCGCATTCGATCCGAATCACACCCGGGGTCCTCGGGATCCCGTCCAAATATATCAACAAGTTCCAAAACATGAACCTACTTGAGGCCAAAATCACATCAAACAATATCGATTCTACGAATCACGACCCAATTCAAACATATGAAACTATGAACTTCCAAATTCCAAAACTAGTGTCGGTTCATACCAAAACAACTCTGATTGACTTCAAACTTTGCACACAAGTTATAAATGACATGACACACCTATTCCAACTTTCAGAATCGAGATCTGACTCCGATATCGATAAAGTCAACTCCCGATCGAACCTTCCAAACCTTTAACTTTCTAACTTTCGCCAATTCATACCGAAACTACCTACGGGCCTCCAAATCAACATCCGGACACGCTCCTAAGTCTAAAATCACCATACCGAGCTATTGAAACCATCAAAGTTCCATTCTGGAGTCATCCACGCAACACAAAAGTCAAACTACGGTCAACTTTTTCAACTTAAAGCTCCAACTTAGGGACCCATTTCACTGTGAAACTCACCCGAACCAAAACCAAACACCTCCGGCAGATCACATGGACATAATACAACATAGAGAAAATAATAAATAGGGGATCAGGGCTGAAATACTATTGACATTTATAATAGGAATTTTTTCCTATCTAAACCATATATGAAACCTTATTACCAAAGATGTGCATAATTTGTTAATTACCCGCCCAGTCCACACTTTAGCTATAATTTTATATACCAATCCATAATTAGGCAGATTCTGCAATTTAAAACGCACGAATAAAAAGGCACAAAATCTGCGTTTGATTCATTCCACATTAAATTCGAGATTTGAAACGGAAAGAGATTTGATTGCTGCGTAATTTGCTCATTCACTACAATTCAGAAACAACGCAAAGCTCCAGATCAATCAACAACACAACACAAATTGTAGAATTCAAAATTGTTCTTCATCGTCTACAGTACTGAAATTGTCGAAACCATATCTGTTTTTCATCTTTTTTCTCTCAACTACACGAAATCATGTCAAAAATCCTAATAATGCTAAAATTGAATGGGAATTGGGATAACTATGACAGATTTAGAGATTTTGAAATTGATGCCATTGTTGTAGATGAGAATGCAAGCTACGGATTTCTGATTTTTACAATTGCAGAACAACTATCGATAGATACATTAGAAAAAATTATAGAAATCAAATATATTGTGAACGACAATTATCCTCCAATGGAGATTAGGAATGACATGGGGGTTCGTGTGTATATGAAGACCAAAAAGGAGAATAAAAACTTAGGTTCGTATCCTTTATGTGTAAGTGTAAAAGATTTCAATATGGAATTGGCAATCACCAACGATAGCACACGTGCAGGTTTGTATAATTCAACATTGCAGAAAGTTATGGTGTTATTGTGTTAGCTACAATATTACTACATTTATCTACAATTAAACTACAAAAAATGTACTGAAGAGGATAAAACGGTGTTGTTTTCAAAATTATCTACATAGTTTTTACATTTATCTCTATGTTGCTGCAAGTTCGTCTGGATCCCTAAAGTTACTTGAAATTCCATCCTCTCCAGCTATAGAGGAATATCAAAGTGAAATAATAACTGAATATACACAAACATATATTGAAGAAGGATAAGTGTATCAAGACAAGCAAAGTGTAGCTGCTACAATGAAGAACTTTTCTGTGATGCAAAAGTTCCAGTTCAGAGTAAAAAAATCTAGTCATAGAAGGTATGAAGTTAGTTGTGGAGAATAGATCACTAAAAATGGTGTTTTAGCGAAGATATGCAGTTTTGTATAAATTTTATTTAAATTATAGTTAATTGTAGTTTATAACAATTTGTATTAAAATAGTCCTTTTTATTGCATATACATTTATAGCCTGTATTAAATATTGTATTTTTTTTTTGTAGCTACTGGCTTATATGCGTTTCTAAAAACAGTAAATGACACTTCAAGGAAACATCAATTAATGATTCCGCAATGTTCAAGATAAGGAGTTTCAGCCTACAACACACATGCTCCTTAATGGACGAAACATTCATACAGCGCAAACGTATTGCAGCTATAATTGGTAGCATGGTCGTTCCAAAGTATTGTGATCTTAAGACTGTTTACACACCAAAAGACATACAAACTAACATGCTTTTCGAACATGGACTGAACCTAAGCTACATGCAAGCATGGAGAGCAAAGGAAAAGGCTTTAAAGTTTTTGAGAGAGAATCATGCTGACTCCTACAACAAATTACCCAATTATTTTTATATTCTTGAGGAAACTTATCTTGGTCCTATTGTTAAATTGAAGAAGACATCAGATGATTGCTTCTTATACACATTTGTTGCTCTTTGTACATCAATAAGTGGTTGGCAACATTGTAGGCCAGTAGTAGTGGTTGATGAGATGTTCTTAAAGTCAGCCTACAAGAGGATAATGCTCACAGCAAGCACCATGGATGCAACATGTAAAAAATGTAAAAAATATTGTAGTTATTTGGTAGTTATTTTGTAGTTTACACAAAATAATGTAGATAAAATTGTCAATATTCTGAATATTTATTGTAGTTTTTGTTAAATTATATTTTTATATACATTTTTAGAGCTGACAATTAATATTTTATGAATTAAAAATATAGGTACTATATTGCCCTTGACCTATGCTGTGGTTTATTCTGAAAACGACGCGTCTTGGAAGTGGTTCTTTGAGCAATTCAGTGAGGCATATGGTAAAAGACCTTCAATGTGAGTTGTTTCAAATAGGAATGAAAGTATACTGAAGGCAATATCAATTGTCCATCCGGGCATGCCACACTACTCTTGCTTGTGGCATATTTGGACAAATATAAGGTCTAGATTCAAGAAAGGACATCTACAATTACATGAATTATACTTTGCTACAGCACGAGCGTACACCCAAGATGAATTTAATGAAAGGATGTTGAAGATTGAAGAGGTAGACCCGCGTGTGAAATCTTACCTATATGATATTGGCTATCATAGATGGTCAAGAGTACATGCAACGGTGAATAGAACTTTTACTATGACATCAAACATTGCGGAGTTGTTGAATGCTATAACAAAAGAGGCAAGAGATCTGCCAATATTTGATCTATTAGAGTATATGAGGACGCTTCTTGAATCTTGGACAAAAGAGAAGTTATTGAAGGCAAATGGTACTTTCATATACCTTGGGTACAAATTCAACAAAGAATTTGAAGACAACAGTACATTATCTCATAAACTAAGGGTAATATCTGTTTGTTTGGTGCCGGAAAAATAAATTGATTAATATGCAGTGTTTCAATATTGTAGATAAATTGTAGTCAAATTATGGATAATTGTAGATTCTATATAAGTTGTAGTTTATTTGTAGCTGATTTGTAATATTTTTTCTGTATGGTTACATGTATGTTTATGGTCAATGTAACGACCCGACCAGTCGTTTTGAGTACTAGCGCTCCGTGGAGGCCATGAACAACTTCATTTCGGGTATTATGACTTGTTTGCATGGTCGAAATCTAAATTCAGGGAGATGGAGTTAAATTTAAATGAAAATTCCCATTTCAGAAGTATTAAGTTGAAAGAATGAACTAGGATTGGATTTTTGAGTAAACGACCTCGGAATCAGGATCTGAAGGGTCCAGCAGGTTCGTATAATGATATCGGACTTGGGAGTATGCCCGGTTCGGGTTTTGGATAACCCGGGATCATTTTGGCACCTATTGTGGAAGTTAGCATTTTGGAAAAAATTTTATAAGTTTGACTTGAAGTGCATTTCAGCGTTATCGATGTCCGTTTGTAATTTCGAGACTAGGCGTAGCTCCGTATTGTGATTATGGATTTGGGAGCGCGATCGAAAATAAATTCGGAGGTTCGTAGGTCATTTTGGAGTCGTTTGGGTAAAGGTAGGAATTTGAAGGATTTTAAGAAGCTTGACCGAAAGTGAAATTTTTGATATCGGGCTCGAAATGCGAATTTTATGGTCCGGATAGCTTCGTTAGGTGATTTAGGACTTAGGAGTGTGTCCGGAATATTTTTGTGATGACCGGTGTAGAATTGCGCTTGAATTGACAAAATTAGTACTTTGGTGAATTTCGGTTGATAGGTGAGATTTTGATCCAGGGGTCGGAATGGAATTCCAAAAGTTTCTATAGCTTTGATATATCATTTTGGACGTGTGTGCAAAATTTAAAGTCAATCGGACGCAATTTGATAGGTTTCGGCATCGGAAATAGAAGTTGGAAATTTCAAAGTTCAATTCATGGTTTTAGAGTTTTTTATGTGGTTTGAGGCCTCGAGCAAGTCCGTAATGTGTTTTGGGGTTGGTTGTTATGATTGATTGGGGTCCCGGGGGCCTCGGGTGTGTTTCGGGTTGTGATCACGCTCTTATTTGATGTTTCAACATTGCTTCTTTGAACATAAAGAGGTAACCTATTAAGTAAATGATCTCCAAATTCAGTTAGTTTGAACCATTAGATCCGTATCGTAATTTCGGATGCATAGCAAAAAGAATCGTCGAATTTGGACATCGTATTCTGCTCGTTTCCGTGCCGAGAAAAGTGTTGGTGTCTGTCAGAAACACAAAAGCGAAAATCGACCGCGGATGCGGAACCGCAAAAGCAAAAATTGACCGCGGATGCGGAATCGCAAAAGCGGTCCCGCATATGCAAAAATTATCCGCAAAAGCGAAAAATGGGCCTAGATAGTGTTTAAAACCGAGAAGTTTAGTATTTTGGGCATATCTTGAGTTCTAGAGCTCCGATTGAGGTGATTTTTATGGAGTTGTTCTCGCCTCATCAAGTAGGTAAATATAAGACCTTTATTTTGATGTTTCTACATGATTATTTCTGCTGGTTTCTATTTTTATCCGTGTTTGGATGGTAAAAATTGGGATTTTGAGCCCCAAAGTTGAAAAGTGATAAATCCTTGTTTTGAGAGTCGAAATGACATGAGAATTGTATAATTTTAGTATGGTTAGACTCATGAGAGTACGAGGGTTCTGAAAATTTAAAAATATTTCGATTCCGAGCCGATGACTGCAGGGGTATTTTGGTCATTTCACCCGTGTTCGCACGGTAGCTTTAATTTTATCATTGTAATTAGTTACTTGTGATGTTATTTACACTGTGTAATTAGTATGAGTAGATTCGGGCCACTCGAAATCGGATACTCGTGGCAAGGGAGTCGTTTCTTAGCGGTTTTGTACTGGAATTGAGGTAAGTGACTTGTCTAACCTTGCGTGGGGAAACCTTCTCCCCTAGGATATTATGTGTTGATTTAAATGCATTGTACGCGAGGTGACGGGCGTGTACATGCGCAGATCATTGGAAAACCACCTTACTTGAACTGTTCAAATCGTGATATTCTTGTTATTTAATTGATTCAATTGCAATATTTACCTGATATTAGTTAGAGAAGCATGTGTAGATAGGATTATCTGTCTAAGTGCCTACTTGTCTTAATTGAACTTCCTGGAACTTGTTGATGCTAGTTTTGGTGTAAATTGTAGTTATGTATTACCTATTTCTCTGTGCTTTTCCTCTTATTGATCGTGTTTGTGTTTGTGGACTGCAGAGTTATTGAGATTTGGACTGCGGGTTCGATTCCCGGAGATCCTGAGCTATTGATATAATATTAAGATGTGATCTACGGGTTCAATTCTCGGAGATCCCGAGTTATTGAGATATGGACTGCGGGTTCGATTCCTGGAGATCCTGAGCTATTGATACATTATTGAGATGTGGACTGCAGGTTCGATTCCCGGAGATCCTAATATTTATTGAGACGATTCCCGGAGACCCAGAGATACTGATGTATAGACTGCGGGTTCGATTCCCGAAGATCCTGAGTTGATGAATATAGAGAGGGACTGCGGGTTCAATTCCCGGAGATCCTGGACCGGTTGATTTACATTTTTATTATGTTGGTTATTCTTGTTAGCTTAATTGTAGACAGTTGTAGTATTTACTTTATTGCGGTTATTTCAGTCTTATTATTATTTGAACTGCTCGATATTATTAATATCATTATGTTATTATTTCTCGGTAGGGCCCTGACCTTCCTCGTCACTACTTCATCGAGGTTAGGCTTGGTACTTACTAAGTACCGCCGTGGTGTACTCATACTACTCTTCTGCACACTTTTGTTGTGAAGATCCAGGTATATCAGATCAGGCACATTTCAGGTGATTTAGGAGCACTTTCAGGAGACTTGAGGTATGATCTGCTACGTCCGCGGATCCGGAGATTCCCCTTCTATTCATATTAGTGATATAAGTTATTTCCCTTATTTTCGTTGTATAGACATTCTTGATGTATAGAGCCACAGTTTTATTCTTTCTTAGTCTGTGTTGCCCGTGGGTTTTCGGGTCTTGGTAGTGTGTTGCCTAGCGGTATTTGGCGAAGTGTATGTGCCGAGCGACACTTAATACATTTCATTTAGATTATTCCGCTGTTATCTTACCTTTTGTTCATGAAATTGTATATTCTTCATCGTGTTAGGCTTACCTAGTCGCGAAGACTGGGTGCCGTCATTGTGAGCACGTGATTTTTACCCTATATATGAGTTATTCCCATAAAAATTCAAAATAAATAATTTTTCCTTATTTTTACAATTTGTGTGTTAATTCATATAAAAATACAAAAAGAAATAAAATACAGAAAATAATAATATAGAAATACAATACAAGAATATAGTACAAAATAAGAATTGGGCTAATTGGACTAATTTAGCCCAAAAACAATTGAAATTAATTGAGCCCAACCCAACACCTTGACTACCGGAGCCTCATCCAATATTAAAGACACGGAATTTCTGTGTCTCCATCATCTCTTTCACGGGGCTAAGCTATTTCAGAGGATTTTTCCAAGGAGAGCAAGGGATACACACAAGGCTAGCGGCAGCTTTGCAAAAAACATGAGAGCTGCGCAGCTTGACAAGATCGGACCCCACCCCCACCCTAACGTCTTCTTCTTCACACACAAGAATTAGCCATGGAAAACTTAGGAGCTTCAACCTAACATGGCTTGAGACCATGAACAACCACACACCAAACGACCACTGCAACACAACCAGAACACCCTTCTCTTTCCATCATCCCGCGGACGCCCACGAAATTCAACAGACACAAACGACTTCTCCACCATCGTTACTTCTTCTCCTCATCGTCAACTTCCAACAGCCCGTCGCGGCAGCAACCAGATGACCCCTTTCCGTCGACCGAACTAGCAGCAATTACCAATGACACACACAGTCGTCGACCAGTCCAGCGCACCAATCGTCGGCCACCAGCTGTTGTCACATCCAAACGATCCCTTCATCTTCCCCCACACACCCGCGACCATAACTGGCTGTTTACGTTGCTGTCCAGCCGTTCGTTCCTCAGCATTTCGATGACTCCGTTGTTCGCAGTTTCATTTTGGGCTTAATTCATCGTCTTCCATTTGAGTTTTGGTTCAAGTTTGTCATCTACTGGTCCTTTCCATATTTCATGGGTAATTTTGTCAATTAATATGGTCGCCGTTGAGGCTTTATTTAATGGTTCCGGTCCAATTCGTGGTTTCCAGCGAGACGTACCAATAGAGATCTAGTCCGTGGTTTTGGAATTTCAGATTTTGCTACTTGAGGTCCAATTCTCTATCTTGTTGCCTTAATATTTCTATCTATTTAAATAAAAATGGCATGGATTTCCTACGAACTGTATGTTATTTTGTTGAATTGCTTGTGATTATACCATCGGTGTTATTACATGTTAGAATTGTTGTTGCATGATTGTTTAATCTCCGGTTCTTACTAGATTGCTAGAGTATCAGATCTTCACTTTACTAAATGAGCTTCATCATGAGCACAATCCTTTAAAAGGTGCAAGTAATTCTCAAATATATTCCTTTGTAGTTTCGTTGGTGAGTTATGATTCGAAGCCTCTGTTCATCACTTGCTTAGTTGCTCGAATATCTTTAATATTTTAGCTCAATTTGAATCTATACCTATCAAGTTTGGCGTGAGTGAGGGAAGCATGTGATAGTTTCAATGCCTCTGTTCTGTTCATTTTTTTTCCCTTGGCAGCATGAATAGTTGAACAACCCTTCTTAATAATCGCTAGTTGCTTTAGCTGCAATTGAATAAATTTTCATAGCTACGGGTACGGTTCCCGTGACATAGTTGTGGTATTAAGTTTCGAATTAGCTTTAAATATGCATATCTTTAATTCATTTAGTGGAGTAAATTCGAGGCGTGCCATTAGCGAATTTTCCATGGCCCCCGCAAAGTTAACAACAAGTAGTTGCTTTAGGCGCGTTAGTTAATAATAATACTTTCCTAATCATGGGTGCGCATTTATGTGACCCAAATCTTACTCTCGGCGAAACTGAAATGCATTAAAGTCACAGGCGTACTGGTTGCGGTGTGACTCGAAATGTGTTTTCGTGACGTCGCAATTCTTCTAAAATTAAAAGCAAAATATTAAAAGCACCTAATTAAAATATGTAAAGAAATCAGATAAAAGCAAAAATTGCAGTTGAGCGACCGTGCTAAAACCACGGAATCCGGGAGTGCCTAACACCTTCTCCGGGTTAACATAATTCCTTATCCAGGTTTCTAGTTCTGCAGACTGTATTACAGAGTCGTAAATTTCCTCGGTTCGGGATTAAACCGGTGACTTGGGACACCATTATTTTCCCAAGTGGCGACTCTGAATAATTAAATAAATTGATCTCGTTCCGACTGTCCTTTAAGTGGAAAAACTCCTTCATTGATTATTATTATATCCCTTCTCGAGGTGTAGTATTAAACAGTGGCACATTTACATATACGTATGTGTGTGCGTGAAAAAAAGGAGGTGTGACAGCTCTGGCGACTCTGCTGGAGACAAGTAACCCAAAACTTCGGTTCAGGGTTTAAGAATTCGAGCTCAGTTAAATTGCTATTTTTGCTTATATCCGATTTCATTATATGTTTTGATTAATGTGCTACATGTTTACTGCTTTGATATTGCGTGAACTGAATATATAAAACTGTGCCGAAAACCCTTCTCTTCTTTACCAGCACATTGCTAAGCCAGCCCGACCAATCCATATCAACCACGGAGCTAGAAGCTCTCTTTAACCCATTTAAACAAATTAATTCAAGAAATAACGGCGATACATGTAACGAAAACGGGGAACCAAGTCCCATAATACATCAACTCCCAT